>VZQC01014929.1:143427-285716 GCA_009823505.1 Rhizomys pruinosus | reverse complement strand
AATCTTAAGAAGTATTTAAAATTTGTAACAACAATACACGAATGTCTTCTTAGCTTAGAACGCAAACAATACAAGCTGAAGCCCAAGACCTTCCGATGACCTGTAATCCCTAGTTTTTTCCCAGAGTTACCTCTGTCAAACTTGAACTTCCCAGCTTTTCTTTTTTTTTTTTTTAATTTTTTTTATTAATTTTATTTATTTCTGTATGTGTATGAATGTACTGTCTGCATGCAAGTTTGTGCACCCGTGTCGTGCAACGCCGCGGAGGTCAGAAGAGGGTGTCGGATTCCCCTGGAACTGGAGTTCTCCTGGAATTGGAGTTTCAGATGGTTCTCGGCCGCCATGTGGGTGCTGGGGATCGAACCCGGGTCCTCTGCAAGAGCGGTCGGCGCTCTTAACCGCTAGGCCATCTCTCCAGTCCCCTTCCCAGCTTTTCTTTAGGCATGTGTGTGCAAATAAGTTATTTAAAATTATTCATTTGGAGTTGGTTTCTCTGGCTTGTGCCTAGAGTTGGAACTTCTCTGGAGGCTGAGGCAGGTGGATCACTTGAGCCCTGAAGTTTTATACTAGCTAGGTTAACACACTAAGACCACTTCTCAAAAAGAAAAGAAGGGTGGCTGGAGAGATGGCCTAGCAGTTAAGAGCACTGACTGCTCATGCAGATAACCCAGGTTTGATCCCCAGCACCCACATGGCAGCTGAAAACCATCTTTGACTCCAGTTCCAGGGGAATCCGACGCCCTCTTCTGACCTCTGTGGCATTGCACCACACAGGTGCACAGACCTACATGCAGACAGTACATTCATACACATACAAAAATATATAAAATTTTTTAAAAAGTCAGAAAAGAAGGAATAAAGGAAGGAAAGAAGAAAGCTTCAGTTGGTGGAGTGCTTGCCTAGGATGCTCAAAGCTGCGGATCACTCCCAGCACTACGTAGATGGGGCTTGGTGGCACACATTTATTTTATTTTATTTAAAAATTTTTTATTTATTCTTTATGTGTATGAATGTACTGTCTGCATGCAGGTCTGTGCACCCGTGTCGTGCAATGCCGCAGAGGTCAGAAGAGGGTGTCGGATTCCCCTGGAACTGAAGTTAAAGATGGTTCTCAGCCGCTATGTGGGGGCTGGGGATCGAACCCGGGTCCTCTGCAAGAGCAGTCGGTGCTCTTAACTGCTAGGCCATCTCTCCAGCCCCGGAGGCACACATTTATAACACACCTGCACTCCCAGCACTCTGGAAGCAGAGGTAGGAGGATTAGGGGTTTAAGACCATCCTTGATTATGTAGTGAATTTGAGGTCAGTTGGCCTGTCTGGACACACACACACACACACACACACACACACACACACACCTCAAAAAAAGAGGGGAGGGTTGGAGAATGGTGGTCTAGGGGTGCGCCTTAGTGGTATAGCACATGCTTAACATGCTTAAGGCCTTGGGTTCAGTCCCCACCACTTGAAAAAAGTATTTTTGTTTTGTTTCATTAAAAATAATTTCTTCATACACAGTAGCTAGCTGCACTTGCTACACTCAGACTAACTTCATTCATTCGCCTATCTGCTAGTTTCTACTTCTGAGTAGTATTTGGTCCTCTAGTGATGGGTTTAGGTTTGACTGTTTCTGCTAACCTGCTGTTAAAAGCAGTGGCTTTACTTTGTGAAAGGCTGTTTACAAAAAAGAAAGAAAGAGGGACTGGAGAGATGGCCTAGTGGTTGAGAGCACTGACTACTTATGCAGAGGACCTGGGTTCGATTCCCGGCACCCACGTGGTGGCTGAGAGCCATCTTTAACTCCAGTTCCAGGGGAGTCTGACGCCCTCTTCTGACCTCCGCAGCACTGACGAGGGTACACAGACCTACATGCGGATGGTACATTCATACACGTAAAGAGTAAATAAAATTGGAAGGAAGGAAAGAAGGAAGGAAGGAAGGAAGGAAGGAAGGAAGGAAGGAAGGAAGGAAGGAAGGAAGGAAGAAAGGCTGTTTACAGCTGCATGTTACACATGCCGACTTTCTCTTGGGAAGGCAGTATTTCCCCACCCCTTTGTAACACTCAAAGTCACATTTTCAGTGGTTTTTGCCAATTTGATAGAGGAGGGGGTGACTTCTCATGAACTTTTAAAAAAATTTTAATTAAAAATATTTGTTAAGCTGGGCATGGTGGCCTGTGCCTTTAAACCCAGCACTTGGGAGGCAGAGGCTGGCATATCTCTGTGAGTTCAAGGCCAGCCTGATCTACATATTGAGTTCTAGGCCAGCTGGGGCTACAGAGAGATCCTGTCTCAAAAAGGCAAAAAAAAAAATTGTTAAAATTTTTATTTATTTATTTATTTATTTATCTTTTTTTTTTTTTTTTTGGTCTTTTCGAGACAGGGTCTCCCTGTAGCCCCAGCTGGCCTAGAACTCAATATGTAGACCAGGCTGGCCTTGAACTCACAAAGATCCACCTGCCTCTGCCTCCTGAGTGCTAGGATTAAAGGCGTGCACCACCATGCCCGGCTCATATTTTTATTTTTTGTGTATGAGAGCATTGCCTGCATGTATGTAAGTACATTCGTGTTGTGCCCATGGAGGTCAGAAGAGCATGTTAGATTCCTTTGGAACTGGAGTTAGGAACAGTTTTTAGCTGCCATATGGGTACTGGGAGTTGAACCCAGGTCCTCTACAAGAATAGCCAGTGCTCTTAACCACCAAGTCATCTCTCCAGCCCCCTAAAAAATTTTGTTTTTGTGATTGTATCTTGGTATGTAGCTCTGGTGGGTTTGGAACTCACTATGTGGATCAAGGTGGCCTTAAACTTGTGACCATCTTCCTTCCTCCTGAGTGCTGGGATCATAGGGGTGTGTGTGTCGGGGGGGGGAGCACTTGTGTGCAGAGCTGTGATTTTCCTTTAGAATCTCTATATCATGTTTCCATACATCAAGATATAAATTATAACCTTATGTTATTATTTTCCAAATAAGTTTGAAATTATTAGTTTTGCCTTCCCCTTAGCTGAAATTTTTAAGTGGTTGACTTTTTAAAATGTGGGGGTTTAAAAATAAATACATAAAATGTGGGGTTTTTTTGGTCTTTTTAAAGACAGGGTCTCCGTATGGCCCCTGATGGCCTGGAACTCACTATGTAAACTAGGCTGGCCTCAAGCTCATAGAGATCTATCTGCCTCTGCCTCCAAGTACTGAGACGAAAAACCTGGGCCACCATTACACATGGCTTTAAAAAATGTATTTTTGCCGGGTGGAGTGGCACACACCTTTAATCCTAGCACTTGGGATGCAGAGGCAGGAGGATCTCTGTGAGTTCAAGGCTAGCCTGGTCTACAGAGCTAGTTCCAGGACAGCTGGAGCTCCAGGGAGACCCTGTCTCAAAAAGACCAACCCCCCAAAAAGAATGTATTTTAAATGTAATTTTACTTAAAAAATTTTTAAATTTTATTTATTTTTATGTGTATGAATATACTGACTGCATGTAGGTCTGTGCACCCATGTTGCAATGCCATAGAGGTCAGAAGAGGGTGTCAGATTCCCTTGGAACTGGAGTTAAAGACGGTTCTCAACCAACATGTGGGTGCTGGGGATCAAACCCGGGTCCTCTGCAAGAGCAGTCGGCCATCTCTCCAGCCCCTTTAAATGTAATTTTATTTTATTTTATTTTTTTAAATATACTTTTTAAAAAATTTTTATTTATTTCTGTATGTGTAGGAATGTACTGTCTGCATGCAGGTCTGTGCACCCGTGTCATGCAATGCCACGGAGGTCAGAAGAGAGTGTCGGATTCCCCTGGAACTGGAGTTCTCCTGGAACTGGAGTTCTCCTGGAATTGGAGTTTCAGATGGTTCTTGGCCACCATGTGGGTGCTGGGGATTGAACCCGGGTCCTCTGTAAGAGCGATCGGCGCTCTTAACCACTAGGCCATCTCTCCAGCCCCTTAAATGTACTTTTAAAAAGGTAGTGCATTCCCAGCCAGTTGAGGCTACAGGGAGACCCTGTCTAAAAAAAAATAAGAGTATTCTTTTGTTGTTATTATTATAACTGATGTTATTTTCAGAGAGAGTGACCTCTGTAATTGTGCCATTTAGAATTTACTGTGGTTTTCTTTGTAGCATAACTATCAGTTTTGTGTGGGATCATTTGCATATTGCAGAAAGTTTAAAGTAACAGTGGCTTAACAAAGCAGTTTATCTTTTTCTGATGTCAAGGAAGCTTGTATGTGGGCAGAACCCCCAGGGGAACCCAGCCTCCATTTCTCTATGTCCACTTTCAGTGCTTTAGCGTCTACTCTATATGTATCGCTCCATAGCCCACGATAGCAGTGGGAATCCAGCCATCATACACACAGTGCAGAACTGATAAAGAAGAGGAGAGTGAACGTCTTCCCGGGAGTCATCTGTCCCACTCACCAGTGCTGCTGACATCTCATGGGGGAATTTAGCTGGGATGTAGCTGACTCCCAGTCATAGGGAGATTTTATGAATGAGAAAAAAAGGGAAGAATAGTTAATAGGTAAGCATATAAGAACCTGCCATTTTGTGTGCATGCTGTGTGTGTCCAGGTACATATGTGTGTGCATACATGTGCATGTGTGTGCATGCACAGATTGGAAGACAACCTTAGGTGTCTTCCTCAGGTGCTATACACCTTTTTTTAAATTTTAAAATAGGGTCTCTCACTGGCTTGGAATTCACTGAGAAGGACAGGTTGACTGACCAGTGAGCCCCAGAGATCTCCTGTCTCCATTCCTCCTGTGCTAGAATTGATTATAAGTGCATGCCACCAATGCCCAGCTTTTTATAAAGGGGACTGAATCCAGGTCTTTGTGTTTGCAAAGCAAGTACTTTACTGACTGAGCTATCTCTTCAGCCGCATCTCAGCAATTTTTACAAACATCTCATCAGTACATCATTTGGCAATATCATCTTGCCAAAGCAGGGTGTTTAGTTGGTGACTCGTAGTTGAACATGGGCTCATGATCCACTAAGTTGTCAGGTGGAATCTTCCGAAATTGAGGCCTGTCCTCAGTGGACAAACCAGCTAAGCCAAAAATGAGGTAAGCTCTCACTTTATAGTATAGGCAGCTGTTGAACTGCTTCAGCTTTCTGTGTGTTGAGAGTGTACGCTTAAAGCTTTGTCTTTTTTCTCATGGTGTTTCTGAGGTGAACCCCTCCACACCCCAGACAAGCCTATCATTGCAAAGCACCACGGCCCTGTCAGCATCCTGGACTTGAAATTCTTATCTGCTCCTTTGCCATTTGCCTATGCACCGTGGAAGCAGATGCTATGCACATCCTGTGTGGACCAACCCTCAAAGCCCCATGCACACGAGCCTCTGTGAATTAGCACACATAGTGTGGGAACAGGACACTGTAGCCACAGGGCGGCACTGGATCTCTCGATTGAGGCAAAACAGGGAGCATGGCCTGGGACACCTCCAGCAGATGGCCTTGGCAGCTGGTCCTGCTTCTGAGCCCTAGATATCCATGTCCTCAGATTGGCGTAGTGGGCTGGAGGCTGATCTCCAACAGAGCTTGTGGGTGTGGAGAACCTGTGGCCTTTGTCTCTGTGCTTAGACATGGGCAAGTCACATGGTGACTCACGGATCACACTCCTGGTACTGTTTTACTGCCACTGCCACCTAATGCCAACACCTATCCTGTGTCTTGTATGGAAGGGGTATGACTGCTGCCCTAGCACTTCTACCTGAGGCCTGGTGCCCCTCAACCATAGCAGCCCCTCTAATGCTTGTTGTTGCCTGATGGCCCTGAGAATTTAGTAGTTGTAGGTGCTAAAGGGGCTGGTAGTTTCCAGTCCATACCTTTATGAAGCCCCTGGTCAGAGCGGGTAAGAAATATACACTTGTAGAAGCCACTGAAAATGCTTACCGAAATAGAAACGAAAGTGCCAGTGAATGTGCTAAGAACTGGGCCCCTGAGTGCTGAAGGGAAGGGGTGAGGAAGGCTGGCAGGTGCTGTGACCGAGGAGCTTCTGGTGCCATAGCCAAGCAGCCTTCTGTCTATGTGATCATCCCTGTTTGACCCCATGCCCTCCTGCTCAGCCTGACAGTAACCCCAATCCCTACCCCCAGACTCTGGAGGGACGAGCTGGTTCTCTCCCAGGCACTGGTGCCAGTTTAGTCAGCAGATTTCACAGATCCACTGGCACCCATGTCGGGTCTTATTTTAAGCTTAACATTTAAAGATGGGAACTTTTCCCCCCTTGGTGTGTGGCAAAAAGATCCCAATTTATATAGAAAGATGGATGCAAAGCCAGTGTACCCGGGCCACTCCTGAGGCTGCTATGGTCTAGTGCTCCAGCCTTTCAGGGGTCCTCTGAGAAACCCCCACCATGGAGGCACTTCTTACAGTCAGCATCTTAGTCCTTAGGGTTCTACTATGGCATGGAGTACAATCCTTCCCATAGGCCTGTGGTAGGGGAGGCAGGGTGTGCTGTCCTGGGGTCCATTCCCCTCTTCTGCCTGTGCCCTATACACTTCACAAATCAGAAACCAAGTCTGTCATGGGCCCAAGGCTCTCTGGGCACACTGGCACTTTTGTCCTTAGTCCTCAGCTCCCCCGCAGCGCTGCCGTGCCCCCCTCCAGTCTGCAGCTTTCACATCTCGGGGGCCAGGTGCACTGTATCCAACTGGGAGGCAAGGGAAATAGATCACAGGTTCCCGGCCAGTGAGTCTGCTGGGTTTTTGTTGTTTGCTGTTATTGTTGTTTTGTTTTTGTTTTTTGAAACAGGATTTCAAGTAGTCAAGGCTGTCCTAGATCATAATATGTAGCTGAAAATGACCCTGAACTTCTCATCCTCCTGCCTCTAGCTTTCAAGTGCTGGGATTATAGGTATGTGTCACCATTCCTGATTTATGTGTGGTGGGGATTGACCCTACGGCCTCAGGCACCCTGGGCAAGCACTCTTCCAATTGAGTTCCATCCCCATA
The DNA here is from genome assembly GCA_009823505.1 of Rhizomys pruinosus. Classification (NCBI taxonomy): domain Eukaryota; kingdom Metazoa; phylum Chordata; class Mammalia; order Rodentia; family Spalacidae; genus Rhizomys; species Rhizomys pruinosus. The sequence continues at coordinate 278,771 of VZQC01014929.1, read as the reverse complement.
TCTGAATTCTGTCTTTCTTGGGACATTACAGGCTTGGGTTACATACTCTGAGCCCCCTCGTTGCACAGCTGCAGATGCTCCTGTGGACATAGAAATCCCAAGACTCAAAAGGTGTTGATGAGGCGTGGGGGTGAGAGAGACTTCCTGGCATCCCTCTCCTCCCTATCCCAAGCTGCTTTTTCCCATACTTTAATTCCAATCCTAGGCTCTGCCTGGCTCACCTCCAGCGTGACCAGATAACAGTCTTTTTGACCTCCCCCATACCATGCACGGGGTGTTGACCCGCCAAGGTTAAACATTCTTTTGACGAAAGCTACTTCTTGAGCTGGCTGCAGCCTTTAAATAGCGGCGACAGCTCTAATACACCGAAGTGTTGCTTTTGAGATCATTAGCCACCTAAATCAGAAGATGGAGACAAAGTAGAAGGAAAAATCCTGGCAAATTCTTGGGCACCAGATCCGTGGAAAAGTCTGTGAACGATAATTGTTGAGGAAGTGAGGAGGGTGTGTGGAAGGGAAGGGAGTCAAAGGACGGGTACCTCCCCGGCAGGACTCTCAGGTCTGTGGACTGGTGGCGACTGCCTCACCGTGCCAAGCTGGCTGCAGCTCTGAGGAAGACAGACTGCAAACAGAAACGGCTGAGGTGAATACGGGATTTCTCCTGCCAGAGGGTGACGAGGAGTCCTGAAAGGACCTGTCCTCACGTTGAGGGTCAAAGAGTCTTCTCAGAGGAGGTATTGAGGTGAGAGGAGCAGGGTAATTCAGTAACCCATAGTCTTTCCTCTAACATGTGTTTTTACCTCACAATACTTTGTTGTGTGTGTGTGTGTGTGTGTGTGTGTGTGTGTGTGCGTGTGTGCATGTGCACTGGAATAGGTACATGTGTGTGGAGGCCAGAGGTGGACATCATGTTTTTTCCTCAGTCACTCTACCTTTTTGTTTGTTAATTTGTTTTCATTCTTTTGTTTTGAGTCAGGGTCTCCCTGTATCCCCAAGCTGGCCTAGAACTCGGTATATAGATCAGAAATAGAGATCCATTTGCCTCTGCCTCCCAGTGCTGGGATTAAAGGCATGCTCCTTGCTTCATCTTATTTTACTGAGCCTCGGTCTCCTATTGAACCTGCAACTATCCAGTTGTTTAGACTAGCTGACCCCAAAGCCCCCAGATTCCTCATGCCTCAATCTGCAGGGATTACATGCAAATGCCACTGTACCAGGCTTTTTACGGGAGTGCTGGGTATTGAATTCAGGTCCTTGTGCTTATATACCAAGCCATTTCCCAACTGAGCCATCTCCCCAGTACTCTTACATCTTCCCTTTTGAAACACAGCCTGGTGTGGCTCAAGCTGGTCTTGGGCTTGCTATGTACACTGTAATGTTTTCTACCATCTGAGTGTGGTATGAGAGGTGCCAAGGGGTGGGAAATGCTCACTTCTCTTTGAGGTCATTGTGATACACTATGCCTTGCTCTCCCTGTCCTCACCTTTAGTGGCTTAGGTCCCTCTCCTGGCCAGCATACTGGGGTGTAATTTTCCCAGATTAAGATTTGTCTGGGGGGCTGGGGAGATGGCCTAGCGGTTAGGAGAGCCGACTGCTCTTAACAGATGAAGACCAAATGGACATGGTTCTGCCCCTTGCTTCCTGTCCATCTCAGCCCCATTCCACCTCTCTCTTAGCCCCCTCTGAGCAGATGATCTGTCAGAGATGTTTCCTCATGGTAGGGTTAGACTCAAAGGAGGACATCAGCACTGCTTGCTGCCACAGCTCAAGAGTGACATTCCCCTTCCCGCATGCCATTGCCCAGTGCAAATCAGATGGCCTAGCAGAACCGCAAGTAGGGGTTTCAGGCCTCCCTAGAGGAGGCAGTAGGAAGAATGAAGATGTAAAACAGCTAAAATTCCACCTGCCTCCCACAGAGGCCAACATTCCACACAGAACTGTAACGATAGCCTGGGGGAAGAGCTGAGTAAAGGTAATCGCTCCAGGAATGACCTTTAATGTCACATCCATACACATGAGTATTTGTGGCTTTCTAGTTACTTTGCTATTGCTATGATAAAATACCATGACCAAAAGCAACTTAGGGGAGGAAAGGGTTTATGTGATTTACTCTTCCAGGTCACAAACCATCATTGAGGAAAGTCAGGGTAGGAACCTGGAGCAAAAATCATAGAAGAATGCCGGTGGTAGCCCGGAGCTACCTGCGCAGGAGGTAGCGCAGGAGCCTCCTGCGTCAATGAGCAATGAAGACAATCCCCACAGACATGCCTGCAGACCAACCTGAACCCCCCCACATGCCTGCAGACCAACCTGAACCCCCACACACATGCCTGCAGACCAACCTGAACCCCCACACACATGCCTGCAGACCAACCTGACCAGGAAATCCCTCAGCTGAGGTTTCTCCTCTCGGGTGACTCTCAGCTGTATCAAGCTGACAATTTAAGCTAACTTGCACTTTTTTTTTTTTGAGAGTCACCTTAAATTCTGATCCTTCGGCTTCTGGTTCCAGAGAGCTGGGACTGTAGGCCTGAGACATTATACCCAGTTTACTTACTATTCTCAGTTATAAATGAGCGGTGTTTTTGTAGCTCGGGTCATGGGCCTAGCCCTGTGCCATATGGTCTGGGGGACTCACCCCAGTTCTACCTTTCAGATCTCCTTTGAGGATTAGATTTGGGTTCAGGGCTGGGGAGACAGGTCAGTCAATTAAGTGCTTGCTATGCAAACATGAGGATCTGAGTTCAAATCCCTAGAACCCACATAAAAAGCAGCTTGGTGGCATACTCCTGTAATCCCAGTGTTGGGGGATATAGGTAGGAGATCCCAGGAGCTTGTTGGCCAGTCAGTGAGGCCAAATCAGTGAGTTCCAGGTTCAGAGAGCTTCCCTGTGTCAACAGAATAAGTGGAGAGTGATAGAGGAAGAAGACACCTGAGGTTGACCTTTGGTCTGCGCTTGTACATGCGTACATGTGAATGCACACCCATACATGCATATGTACATGAATACACATGCATAAAGACATGTTCTAAGTTGATACTCAGTTGTGAGGTAGAGGCTGTGGGGCTCAAAGAAAGGGGCACCAGCCAGGGCTGGGAGAGGAACTAGATGCTGAGGAATGATACTTCCAGCTGACTTCCGGGAGCACCTGCCGGTCACTGAGGACACTGAGCCAGGTTCCATCTATGCCTTAATCCCTCTCCTGACCATCCTGAGAGCTGCCAGGATTGCCACTCATTCAACAGATGAGTGGCAATCCTGGCACAAAAACAGGCACAAAGAGCTCAAGGAACATGGGATCACTAGGTCCACCGCAGTACACTTGACGGGACTAGATGGTCCAAGGAACCCACAGATGTGTAGAGAGGACCACCACCAGGGGGCCAGAGCCGCAGAGGGGACTTCAGCCACTGTATGAACTATAAATGAAAAGACAGGATGTGTGATTTGGCCAAGGTCCTGCAGGGAGGGGGTGGGTGGGTAGAAATCCTGGCTGTCGGCTCTCGTCTCCTGTACTTCCACTCTCTCTGGTCCCTGTAATTCTGGGCGCTCTCCACTGAGCATGGCCACGCCTGCAGCGCTTCCCTCTTGGAAGAGGTGTGATCCACTGGCATCAGCCGGGTGGACTGGCTCCCTTTCTCCAACTCTTTCTTCCCTTCCCCTGCCATGTTCTGGAAAGGGCAGCGGGAGGGAATGTGGGCCGGTTGCACCAGAGATCTACATCTGAGAGCTGAGGGAACATTTATTTTTAATGTAGACTGAAAAAGAAAAAGGAAGTTATAAAATCTCTGCTCTTGCTCCTGGGACTGTGCAGATGGTGCTGTGCTTTGCCTAATAGGGAACGGGTCTGGCATCATGAGTGCTGGGCCCCACCTGGCCATAAGGACCAGGACGGCAGGGTCCCCAGGACCTTGTCTCTGACCCCAGGGGGCTCCCAAGGGCCCCATGTAGCTAACGACCTTGGTGTTCGCTGTGTCCTAACCTCACCCTCTCCACACTGCTTTCTTCCCAGAAGTCCTTCTCAGGCCAGTGACTCAGTTGTCCCAGCTACCCCAGCTGTCTGGCTCTTCTCTCTCTCTCTCTCTCTCTCTCTCTCTCTCTCTCTCTCTCACACACACACACACACACACACACATACTCCACAGCTGAAGTAGACCTCTTCCTTTCACCAATAGCCAGACCTGTCCTTAAAGTCCTGATTGAATGTTACAGTCTGTCATCCTTGTTCATACCCTCGTACCTCATTGGCCCATCTTGCCGTTATCCTGCTTAGTGTCAGAAAGGCTGGTCTTTTATACTTCCTTGTTTGGTCTTTGTGTTTATTGTGGTAAGGGAGTGTATTAGTATTAGTTCATTTTCTCTTTGCTGTGACAAAATAACTAACAGAAGCGATTTAAGGAAATAAGGGTTTATTTTGGCTCACAGTTTGAGAGTATTGTCCACAGTGGTGGGAGGGAATGGAAGCTGGAGAGTGAGGTCACATTGCATCCTCCATCAGGAAGCAGAGGGAGATGTATGCTGCTGCTCAGCTTGTTGTCTACTTTTTATTCAGTTTGGGACCCGAGCCTATGGGATGGTACCAACCACATTCAGGGAGGCCCTTCCTTCCTTCCTTCCTTCCTTCCTTCCTTCCTTCCTTCCTTCCTTCCTTCCTTCCTTCCTTCCTTCCTCCCTTCCTTCCTCGGTTAGACCTTTCTGGAAACCATCATTGAGACACTCAGAGGCATTTCCATGGTGATTCTAAATCAGATCAAATAGACCGTGAACATTAACCATCACAGGGACTGTCAAACCCCTCCCCCAAGCCCCTCCTTTCCTTGCTAGGAGGCTCAGGGAACAGTATATTTAGTATGCCCCACCAATAGGCCAGAGTGCTGACCAAACCCCCTCTTCCTTTGTGCTCATTCAGACTACCTGGAGAAGGAGCATGGAAAAATCAGCATTAGAATCAGGACACCCATGCTGGGGATCAGGAGACTGGACCCTACAATTTGCTGCAAAGGCTTGCGTAGACTATTGGACTTCTCAAGCCTCAGTTTCCTCATTTCTGAAATACAGGCAGCCATCTCCATTTCATTTGCTCCTCAGTGTTATTGTATCGGTGGTGGCAAGCAGCACATGGTTGGCCAAATAATCTAGTCAATTTTTTTTTAAGAAAGCACAAGGAAATTTTGTCCTAATTGTCTGAGGTGCTGGCATGTGTACCAGGTTCATGTGAGGGCAGGCAACTGGATTGTCCAACATGGAGAAATACTTGCTAGTCAGAGTCATGTGCAGAGAGTGTGTGTGTGTGTGTGTGTGTGTGTGTGTGTGTGTACACAAGCCATAACACACATGTGGCGGTCAGAGGACAACTGACTTTGTAGAGTGAGTTCTGTCCTTCTGCCTTTATGTGAGTTACAGGGGGTCACACTCAGGTTTCAGGCTTATACCACAGCTCTTTATCTGCTGAGCCATCTCACTGACACTGGCCTGAGCTTCTTAAAGGTCAGATACAAATAAATGGGCCAAAATCCACAAGAAAGATCCAAACTAGTTGCTCAGAAATGTAACTTCTGACTCTGAAACCAGAAAAAAATGTGTCTGAGGCAATCCATTGAAGGATTGTGATTCAATATGTGGTGACCATCCCGGACAGCAGGTAGCTGGTGACATATGGAGTCCCAGGTTACGTGATGGTGTATTATGACATTTCTGGTGGCCTGGGCACCATCCAGGGGATGCATTAGGGATTCTAGGGAAGAAGAAATGTGTACTGTATAGACCATGGTGGTGGTGCATAAAACACAGATGGGGGGGTTGGTACCTAAGCTACTAACATAGTGATTCGAGTTGCCCCAGGCTTGTTGCACTCACGTCCACCCTTTCTCACTGCATCTCTGCCACTCTAGATTCAGCATCTTCTCTGCCCTGATCAGGGGCCCAAGGGGGAAGAGCGCCTGAGTCCCTTGGGAGACTCCTCACCCTGGAGGATCTCATCACAGTCAATGGAGTTACCTCTGTTGACAACTGGAACCTGAGAATAGAACTTGGGAATGGCTCAGTTGGTAAAGTGCTTGCTGCACAAGCTTGGGGACCTGAGTTTGCATCCCCAGCATCCATGTAAAAAGCCTGGCATGGCAGTAAAGGGCATGCCTGTCACCCCAGCTCTGAGGAGGAGAGTGCAGGCACGTGGCTCATTGGCCAGACAGAGCTTTGGTTTCAGTGAGGTCTAGTTTTAATTTTTTTTAATTTTTTTTATTTAATTTTATTTATTTCTGTATGTGTATGAATGTACTGTCTGCATGCAGGTTTGTGCACCCGTGTCGTGCAATGCTGCAGAAGTCAGAAGCGGGTCTCGGATTCCCCTGGAACTGGAGTTCTCCTGGAATTGGAGTTTCAGACGTTTTTCGGCCGCCATGTGGGTGCTGGGGATCGAACCCAGGTCCTCTGTAAGAGCGGTCGGCGCTCTTAACCGCTAGGCCATCTCTCCAGTCCCGAGGTTTGGTTTTAAAAAATAAAGGTGGAAAAAAAAAAAATGAGCCGGGCGTGGTGGCGCACGCCTTTAATCCTAGCACTTGGGAGGCAGAGGCAGGCGGATCTTTATGAGTTCAAGGCCCGCCTGGTCTACAGAGTGAGTTCCAGGATAGCTGGGGCTACAGAGAGACCCTGTCTCGAAAAGACCAAAAAAAAAAAAAAAAAAAAAAAAAAAAAAAAGTGGATAGAGATTGCTCACATGTGCTGCACACATGTTTATAAATCACACACACACACACACACACACACACACCAGAAAAAGAAACTGAACTAGGACCTTCAAGGTTATTACCTATTCCCTTTTCCATGCAGAATAGAAAGGCCATGCCTGAAACAGAATCATCTGAGACCACAAGGCTGAAAGTGAGGCTGAGATCAAGGTCCCTTGAGTAGATTTCAGCCCAGTGTCCTTAGCTGCCACTGCACAAAAGAATCAAATAGAGATCTCATTTGAGAGGAAAACCTTGTGTGGTGACTCCCTGGTGGAGCTGTGGAATGGCTTCCCATTATATAATTTTATTCAAACTGATATGGGCCAATAAATATAAATGTGCGTGTGTGTTCACTGTTTTAAAACATTTTAATGTTTAAAACATGATTTACTAATGCTGCTAAGGATGTCTAGAATTTGATTTACTACATAGTATTGAATGTTTATACTTATTCCTTACAGAAATTCCTGCCAAAGAGCCATTTTATCTACAGGAATAATAAATAAGTCAATATGTGGATGGCTGTGCACATTTTTCCCATATGCAGCCCTACTTGGTAGAGATTGTTTTGCACACAAACACTCAAAAGGTAAATTTAAGAGGTTCACAGGTCCCTGATGTCCAAGATGTAGCCAGTGTCAAGGTCAGCCAGGCAATCCCGGCCTGTGGGAGGTAGAGGCAGGAGGCTCAAGAGCTCAACATCATTCTTAAGTAATAGGAAGTTCAAGGCTAGCCTGAGCTATATTAGACCCTGTCTTAGAAAACAATAAAAGGCCAGGGAGACGGCTCTGTGACAAAAGCACTGCTGTAAAAACCTAATGACCTGAGTTTCAAGCCCTGACTTTGGATCCTGGAACCCATATAAGCAGCTGGACATAGTAGTATGCGTCTCTAATCCCAGCACTCCAATGGCTGGCGAGATGGGAAGTAGAGACAGGAAGATGGTCTAGAAGCTCGTGGCCCGGCTAGCTGAATTCTGTAGAGCAGTGGCAGAGACAACCAGGTACCTCAGTAGGTGTGCCTAACAAAGTAGGAGAGAACCGACTCCTGAAAGCTGTCCTTGGCCTACACATAGGCATATGCACATGTATGCACATGTATGCACACATACACACATGCACGGGAGCTGTTGAGCCGTCTCTCCAGTCCTTGTTTACTTGGTTTTATTGAGCCCTCCATTTATGGAAACAAAGCACATCCATTGTTGAAAGGAATGCAGAAAAAGCCAGGAATAGTACACACCTTTAATCCCAGCACTTGGGAGGCCGATCTCTGTGAGACCAAGACTGGTTGGTTTACAAAATGAACACCAGACCTTTCAGGGCTATGTAATGAGACCCTGTCTCAAAAATGAAATGAAACATGGGGCTAGAGAGATGGCTCTGCAGTTAAAAGCACTGGCTGCTCTTGAAGAGGACCTGGGTTCAGTTCCCAGCACCTACATTTGCAACTAACAACCTTCTATAACTCCAGGTCCAGGGAATCCCCTGCCTTCTCTGGCTTCTGCAGGCAGTGCACACATGGTGCATTTGTAGGCAAAAACACTCATACACACAAAAAATAAGTTGAAAAAATAAAAACTGAAACAAGAAAAGAATGCATAATAATGATAATGAAACATAAGGAAACTGAGAGGAGTTGGGAATGTGGGAGGAACAAGGCAGGGGAGACAGAGTGGGGTGATATCAACGCAGTCAGTCCTCATATATGAAATTCCCAAGATTAAATAAAAAAAAGAATGCAAAAATCAGGAGGAAATGATTTCCATGGAAGATAATCCTGCTGCCTATGGACTTCTCCATGCTTGAGAATATGAACGTATCGGTGTGTTGGACAGACAGCTGTAGGTGGATGGTTTTTCTTTCCATGAATGGGCTTGTGCCGTAGTATACCTGGCTCCATCTCACTGTGGGCATCCATATGCAGCTGTACAGGAGCCGACGCCAGCGTCCATGGAGCTCCAGTTCATGCTTATCTGTGGCCATATGCTTGTTTGCAAATGTACAGGATGAGCCAGGCATGTGTCTCATACCTGTAATCCCAGTGCTCAAGAGGCAGGAGGATTGCCACATGTTCAAGAGCAGTCTGGGCTACATAGTGAGATCCAGCCCAGTCTGGTTGATATCGTGAGGCTTTCTCAAAAAAAAGAAGCACTGGCTGTATCCGTTGCCTTCCTCAGCCTTCCTCCTCTCTCACTGTTCTAGGTGGTGGGTCTTCTCTTGCCCAACCAGACGCTGGCATCCACTGTCTTCTGGCAGGTAAGAGGCTATACAGGCTGAGAGCTCCAGAGGGAGGGCCACACACAGGTTGGCTTGGAGCTCCCTTTTCCCAGTGCCTCCTGTTCCCTCCAGGCCCCTGGGCACAGTGCTCTCCTGTCCTTACTCCCAAACCAAGACCCTGGTCCCACTGGGCAGGCCTCCAATATCCGTCATGGTTCCGGCCATCGTGTGTCACTCTGACCTTTAAATGAGGTAAGGAAAGGACCAGGTGCCCTCACCTAGAATGCCATGGTGTGTTGGTGGCTGCTCATTCTATCCATTGGCTGCTTGACCCATGGCCAGTGATCTGAGGCCTGTTGCCTCTTTTTGACATCAGCTTTGACAATCGAAATCTGTAAAGGAAGGGTAAACCTCCTCCACCTTGAGGCAATAAATGATCACAGATTCTAGCTTCTGCCCTTGAAAATGGTTGGGTTGTATCTCCCTGAAACCATATATCCGTGTGCGTGTGTCTGTCTGTCTGTCTGTCTGTGTCTATAACAGTGGATGGGAAGGAAATCCTGTCTTCTGGGAGGAAAAATAGCTGAGAATTCTGAATAAAACTGCCAAAAGCCTTGGAGTCTGGGCTCTGGAAGTGGCACCAATCACTGGACTGGGGGATTATAGAAAGAAACGGGGCTGTCAGTCATTTCACTTTCAGTCTTGCACTATAATAAGGGAGATGTGACAAAGGCAGTGGAACCTGTTGGGACAGTGAAGCCCTTAATTCCAAGAGTAGGCACTTGCCTGCTTTGGGGTAGACTGCTGGGTGTGCAGGTCTGTATCCTGGTTCACCAGATACTGAAGCTTTTCTGACTCGGGATTTTTTTTTTTATGCTAAACCCAGGAAGTTCTCAGCAAACTGGGATAGATGGTCATGGTAGCCAGCAAGAGCTGGAAGCAGTGTCCTATGACTTCCATAGGAGTGGAAGAGTAGTCTTCCTCTCCTCCCCTGACTTCTGTCCTTGTTCCTTGTAGTGGCTGAACCAGAGCCATAATGCCTGCGTCAACTATGCAAACCGCAATGCTACTAAGGTGAGTGTCACTGCCCTCTGCCCATGGCAGGATCAGGTGGGGGTGACCTGGTCATTCTCTATAGAAAGTGACATGCCACCATCATTGGCACCAAACACTGCCCTCTTTAGGCCTGGTTCATGGTGCCATCCCTGTAGGTGAGTGGCACTCAGCTTGCTTGGCCAGTACCAGCCTTGGGAAGGCCCTGCAAGAGGTGAATAAAATGGAGAAGGCCGTGCAGGGGTGACTTCTACTGGCCTCCAGATTCTCCTAGGGCAGCTCATGAACTCAGACTCAGATCTTGAACCCCAATGTTCGGTCAGCTTTTTGAGGACTGAACTTCCTCCTGCCCCCAAGCTAGAAGCTACCTTTTATCCGCAGCTCCTAGGCTGGTATGCACACAGCTGGTCTCCGACAGGGCCACTCTCCTCCTGGTCCATTTTTCCATCCAGGAACAAAGAGAGGCAAGAAGGAATCTAGGTCCCCTCTGAGGGATGGGCAATTGGATAGGGGAGGGTCTTGATATTTCCTAACAATGGCAAAGAGGCGGGGTGGCTGGCCTGAGTAGCAGGAACTTGAGGGACCTGAGGACGCCCCCAGTCAATCCCTGCCTACCTAGTCTGTCTTGCATGTTTCCCTGGCATCTCCACTCAGTTGCCTCCCATTTACCTTAGACCAGCCATTTCCAAAACCGCAGTTGTAGCAAAGAAACGCTCTTTAGCTTTTCCTTAACTTCCTACGTTGAAGCTTGGGGTCTTTTGTTCCATAGAACAATTGGAGCTGTCTTGTACTGACAGGGAGGCTCACCAGTGCCTGTGCTAAGGGGGCCTGTGAGAGCCAGCCAGACCACAGCTAGCAAGATGCCGCCATCCCACCTAGACAGTGTGCCGACCCAAAGACCTGCTGGCAACTCCAACAGTCAGCCTTCCAAGCAGGCCCTATACAGCCTTGACATAAGGGGCCCATGTGGGCCCCTGCCAGCAGTGTCCACTCAGATTTCTCTTAGACAGGACAGAAGTAAAGGGCACTTGTGATACCTCCTTGCCTTGTCTTCTCCTGTCTGCAAGGCTGCTGGGAAGGCCCAGGCCTTTTGGTTCCCTGGGGAGTGCTTGTCACTGACTGGGGCTGGTTTGCAAGGCTAAAACATGGGGGGTTTGGTTACCAAGTATGTCTACCTTTCTGCTTCTGTCTTCCAGCCTTCACCTGCATCCAAGTTCATCCAGGGATACCTGGGAGCTGTCATCAGTGCTGTGTCGATTGCTGTGAGTAACTCCCTGCCACTCCCCTCAGGACTGATGCCAGGACGGAACAGGATGTGGAGAACGGGGTCTGTGAGGGATGCCCAGTGAGCTTCCTAGACAGGGAAGAGGCTCCAGTAGCAAGAGCACAGATTGATACTCTGAGGGTTGGGGAGGATGGAAGAGTGGAGTCCAGGACCCCAAGGGCAGGCTGCCTCTCTGTTCCTGTGCTTAGTATTCTCCACAGAACAGCTGGTTCACACTCAGCAATGAAGCCCTCATGGGGCTGGCAGGGCCTCCCCTTGCTCTTTGCTGGACCTCCTGGGGGCACTGTCATTCCCTCTGCAGCCGTGACTAAAGGGTCATTTGTCCAGCCTCTCCTGAAGGCCTATAAAGCTCTTCATGTCTGGAGCAGTAGCACCAGATGTGAAATCCTAGCCGGCCTGGGAGAAGAAAGCTGCAGTTCATTAGAGGAGTTTTTGGATTGGCTGAATGAGTGTGGGATTGATGGTTCTCAGGTGAGGGCAGAGGGCAGAGGGCGTGAGCAACTGTCATAGTGAAGAATCAAGTCCCTGGTCCCTTGTCTAACTTTGATCCCTTCTTTGTATTTCTGACACTGTCTAGATTCTCTTTGGGGTGATTTCCTATAACCGACTCCATAGGGTATAGTGTCCGTTCACAACCAATACACCAGTTACTAATAACACAGTAAATGCATGTAATTGTTTAAAAAAGAAGTGATTAGAAAGTAAAAATCGCCGGGCATGGTGGCGCACGCCTTTAATCCTAGAACTTGGGAGGCAGAGGCAGGCGGAACTTTGTGAGTTCAAGGCCAGCCTGGTCTACATAGTGAGTTCCAGGACAGCCGGGGCTACAGGGAGACCGTGTCTCGAAAAGGCCAAAAAAAAAAAAAAAAAAAAAAAGAAAGTAAAAATCAGGGCTGGGAATTCAGCTCAGTTGGAAGCATGCTAACCTGGCACGTACAAAGCCTTGGGTTCGATTCCCAGCACCATATAAAACAGTGCATGGTGGTGCATACTTGAACCCAGCACTCTGGAGGTGGAGGCAGGTATATCAAAGTTCAAAGTCTTTTTTGGGTACATAGTGAGTTTGAGGTCAGACCTGGCTACACAAGACCCTGTCTCAAAAAATAGATATATAAAATAAAGACAAAAAAAGAAAATATGATTCAACATAATGTAAGACTCACATATACTAATCTTTTTGGTAAAAATTCCCTTTCCTCATAGTCCCTGTCATTAAATAAACATAATTGTTTACACTGTGTAATAACCCATTTCATCCTACACCATAATTACTAGTGCTGTTCTTCTAAAGTAGGGTTTGGGAACTGTCCTGAAATGGCCTCGTTTGTTTTACTCCCACGTAGACCAAGTTATCTCCAAGTGGCTGTTAAGTGGGGCATCCCATCTTGTGCCCAGGATCTCTTTCCTTCCCTAAATCCTTCCGTTGCTGCCACTTAGGAGCCACGTGCATCCGAACCCTCCCACGGCTCTCAGAGAGGCTGCTGACCTGCCCTAGTAGCCCTGCAACCCTGAATGGAACTTGGTTTGGAAGTCAGATAAATTCCTGACTCTGGGCAGAGACCGGGGGCTCTCCTGAGGGGGGCGAGGGCTCACCCCTGCCTCCTCACTTAGCATGGGAGGAGCCCAGGGCCTGCCTGGCTTGGCTGCCTAAACACCCCTTTCCTTCCTGGAGATGTCGGCGTGAGGTTTCAGAATCTGGGAGGCGGCGGCCACACAGGGAAGGCCTTGAATCACTGCCCTAGTGACCTCCCCCTAAGGGCCTGGGGCTCCGGATCGAGAGCTGTGCTTCTCAGAGCTCTGGCCTCTTTGAGTCCCAGTCCTCTTCTCACTGGTGGGATCCCATCCCAGTGCTTCCCAGACCTGAACCTTGCTGAGATTGGTGGGTGGGGATCTGAAGACAGGATTCAGTAGGGACTTAGGGTCGCATGCTGAGCTGTATCTGCACAGTGTAGGGTGGCTTCTTCCTCTACCTCCCTGTTTGGTCCCAGACCCCAGTGATCTTCTCCCACTCAGTCACACCCTGTTCCTGTCCTCTCATTGTCCCCAGCTGGACTGCAAGTTTGCCAGGGATAGACAACTGTCTTGTGCCCGCAGAGGGGAGCACAGAACCCTGCTCCATAAATACCTATTAATTAGGCTGCTGATTGATCGCTGGCCTCTCGAGGCCCCTCCTTCCCCCTCCAGGAGCCAGAGCCTTAGCAGTGGCTCGTCCCTTTGCCTGATGACTTCACACAGTGAGAGGCTTACTCGGGCAGATGGAGCGGAGTTTCTGACTTGGAAAATCGGCAGCTTGCTTTCTTTTCTTTTGTGTGTGTAAATCACAAAACTGCCAAAGACAGAGGCTTGATTTTATTTTCCTCTCCCTTGTTCTCTGGAACCCGAGGCCCCACGGACTCATTAACTGATCTCGGCTTCAATTAGAGACAAATCCCCTCCCTGGGTGAGCCTGTTAGGAGGAGATGACCTGCAAACAAGTGTCACGGCCCCAGTGGTTGGCCCAGCTCTGGCATTAATTAAAAGGAGTCCCTAGAAGCGGGCGGCCTGGATGGGGGGGCTGGAGGGCCAAGATCAGGTCCCAGAGGCTGGGGGAGTTGGGGTGCAGGCCAGCCTCCTCCGTGGGATTTGCATAGCCCCGTCCCCTCTCAGAAGAGGCATTGGCCTTGGCCAGCAGCCCCCTAAATCAGACATTCCCCTCAAACAAAGCCTTGTGCTGGGCCCAGGACCATCAGGGCGAGGAGCCTCTCTGAGGCCTTCCTAAATAGATTTGGCAACGTCTGGTACTCACTGGAGAATAAAAAAGAAATCCCGTCTTAAGTTATTTTTGAAACCTAACAGTTTGCCGTCTTTTAACAAAGGAAGCCTCACTCCGTCTTTGTGTTTTCGTTCTGGAATGCTTCTGCGATCTGTGAGGGGAGAGAGCAGGCAGGATCGCCGACTCTGCAGCTCTGAGATGCACCAGACACTTTGCAGGAAGCTGGACTGTAGCCTGGTGTGGCCTCCAGGATGCTGGGAGGGCAAGTGGAGAGCCTGTGGCAGTCAGAACTGTGCAGACGCTGACCCTGGGGTGCCTAACACATAGTTACGAGGGCCAACTCAAAGGACAGACGGAAAAAGCCAGCAGAAGGCAGGGCTGGGTGTTCCAGTCAGCATACAGAGGCGTTCGGAAAGACAGGGACGGGTTCTGGACACTGTCAGAAGTGAGGGGACATTGGTGAGATGATGGTGATGGTGGCACTGGACCTAGCCAGGGGTGGACCTGGGGCGGGGGAGGAAGGCTCAGCCTGCTGTCTTACCTGACTGGTTAGGGCCTAATAGCAAGAGAAATTCATGTCCTTTCCCTCACCTGTCCACCTCCAGCTATGGCTTAGCTGCTGTGTCCTTTCCCTCCCCCTGGAGGTCCTTCCAGTGTCGGATACAGTGTTTGTCTGCAGTGGGGGGGAACGGGGGACCTTCCGTCCTCATTGCTTGTCAGCAGCCCAAATCCCCTTGATGACCACACTGGTAAATAATAGCAGGAGTAGTAACCATGGCTGATCCTTATGGAGTGCTGGCGCCACGTCATTTCAGCTCCATTGAGGCACAAACCGCAGTCAAGGGCAGAGCCCCTGTGCCCCACCCTAGGCTTACACACTCTTGTGTTTTATTATCCTGTTTCCATGGTGGCTTAAAGAGATAAAACAAAACAAAACAAAAAAACCCTATGTTTTAGCTTCTAGGTGGAAAGAAAAGTTATCATACCCCTGGTAGGTAGTCCCCTGCCCCAGCTACCCCAAGAGCAATGGAGAGACTAGGGGGGACTTGTAGGAGGGTCTTCCTACTTGGTTTCTGGTCTTCCAGTCTTGGTACTGTCTTCTGGCCAATTTAAGTCAGCAGCATGGTCAGAGCAAACGCCCTGTAGGACAGCTGGGTGGCTCGGGCCCTGGAGTACCCAGGCTCTTCTATTCTCAGGGCCCTGGGAAAGTGGGATACCCATGAATGCCGAACCAGGCTCTAATCTCACTGCTTTCCCTACAAGTGGCTTCTGGGTTGGAGGGGCATGGTACGAACCTGGCAGACAAAGCTGAAGTGTTCCAGAAGCCTGCAGATGGTGGTGCTGGCCATGTTAGTCGTGAAAAGCAGCCCCACATCTATCTATTCCTGGGAGGACAAGGTTCTGCTATTTTGGTTTCCTCACAGGCAGCACGCTGGGCCCTGTGGAACACAGTCCAGGGGTAGGTGTGGCCACTGTTGCTGGCGGATGAGCCACTTAGTTGCAGCTAGAGCTGACAGGCACCATGGCAATTGGCTAACTTCCGTCCACCTTTGCTTCTTTGCTCTTGAGCCTATTGCCAAGAAACGGGCGGCTGCCTAGGGCTGGAAGACGTTGACCTCCATGGAGGTCCACTTGTAGCCAGGTTTACTCTACAAAGCGGCACCCCCTGGTGGGTAGTTTTGGTACTTCAGCAATTCCTTGATCCACCTCAGCACTAGTTTTCCAACCCACACAAATGGCAGAACATTCCAGCACCTTGTTGTCTAGCACTCGAGAGAGATCTAAGGTCTCCCTTCATGCTACCCCGCCTCTGTTGTTCTTCAGGGCCATGTTCACTGGCAAGTGCAGTGGAGACTGCAGAGCTGGCTGTAGACGGTCCCCTGAGCTCCCTGAAAGGACCTGGTATTTCATGGCTCTGCATCTCTACAGCTTTTTTTTTTTTTTTCTGGTATATTTTGAGACAGGTTGTCCCTGTAGCCCCAGCTGTCCTGGAACTTACTCTGTAGACCAGGCTGACCTTGAACTCACAGAGATCCTCCTGCCTCTGCCTTCTGAGTGCTGGGATTAAAGGCATGCACCACCACACCTAGCTCACCACCTTCCTCTTTACCCAGCTACTGTCAGGGCTCAGTCAAGTGTCCTTTATCTCTGAAGCCTTGGTGACCTTTGGGCCCCCCTCTAGCAGAGTAGGTCAACTGAGCTGTCGGGTACCTCACGGACCCCAGCAAGCTCAGGTTTTGCTAAGAGCACTGTCCTTTGTGGCTCCTTCATTCTCTTGCCTCAGAAATCTTTCACTTTGATTTATTCTAGAAGCATTACTAAGCCCACACTCATTTCCACACATGCTGGGAATTCAGTGAGGAATAAGAGAGACCCAAACCCTGGCCCTAGGACTCAGCATCTGTGGGGAGAGCTGGATTTCTAGTCGAGTCTGCAGATATGAAATACTTCTGTGTTATTCAGTTTTTAATTAGATGCATGCATTATTTTGGTTCAGAAATGTGTAAAAAGTAAATAAATATGTGCTTAGACTGTGATAGGTGCATGGAAGAAAAAGTTCATGACTCAGTTGGTAAAATGTTTGCCTTGTAAACTTGAGGACTTGATTTTGATTTCCAAAACCTATATAAAAATACAAATTTCACCTGGGCATGTTGGCACACCCCTTTAGTCCCAGCACTCAAGAGGCAGAGGCAGATGGATCTCTGTGAATTCAAGTTGAAGGCCAGTCTGGTCTACACAGTGAGTTCTAGGAAACCTCCCCTACCCCCAGGGCTACATAATGAAACCCTGTCTACAAACAAACAAACAAACAAACAAACGCCAGCACCAAGCCTGGTGGTTTATAACCCCAGTGCTGGAGAGGTGGAAAAAGGCAGAGACCTGGGGCTCCATGGCCAGCCCAGCCAGACTCGTGGCCAGCCCAGCTGGACTCGTTCCTTCTCTGTGATAAAGCACCACAACCAAGGCAACTTAGAGGACTTTATTTGGCTTACCAAGGGTTCAAGTCCGTGACGGCAGAGGAAGCATGGCGGCGGAGCTGGAGGGAGCAGAGAGCCGAGCAGTCGCATCTTCAAGCAGGCACAGGACGGCTTAAGAACTCTCAAAACCTGTGCCACTGATGTGCTTCCTCCAGCATGGCCCTCCCCAAACAGTGCGTGAACTGGGGACAAAATGTCCAAATACTTGGAGCCTATGGGGTGCATTCTCATTCAAACCAACACACTAGCCTACCAGGCCAGTGAGAGACAAAAAGCTGGACAGTGCCTAAAGGACTACACCCAAGGTCATCCCCAGCCTCCACATGCACACACATGCACGGGCACCAGGTACACGTGAGCATACAGCTGTGCACATACACAAATTTCCCTACAAAGTTCCAGGGCTCTTCTAGAGAGTGAGGGGTGCCCCGAGTGAAGAAAAGGTTTGACATTTCAGTTGAAAATGAGGAGGTGGAGGGCAGTGGCCAGAGGCTCTGAGGTGAGGGAGGGAAGAGCCAACCTGTGGGAGGGGCCCTGAAAGCCAGCACGAGTGGCAGTTACTGAGGGTGCTGTGGCTCCTCAATGCCGTTAGAACCAGTGAACCCCGAAGCAGTCTACTTTCCTTATTTTTATTTTTCAAAATATTTATTATTTTATGGGTATGAGTGTATTGCCTGTGTATTTATATGTAAGTGCACCCATGTCACACAATGCCTGCAGAGGTCAGAAAAAGATGTCAGATTCCCCAGAAGTGGAGTTGGGATGATTTTTAGCTGCCATGTGAGTTCTGGGACTGGAACCTTGGTCTTCTAGAAGAACGGCCAGTGCTCTTAACCACTGATCCCCCACTTTCATGAAAACTTTTTTTACTTTATTTGTGGTTTTGTGTGTGTGTGTGTGTGTGTGTGTGTGTGTGTGTGTGTGTATGTGTGTGTGTGTTGTTAGAGTCAACTTTCGGAAGTCAGTTCTGTCCTTCCAACCTGTGGGGCCTGGGTGTTGAACTTGGGTCAGCAGACTTGGCAGCAAGCACCTTTGCCCACTGAGACATCCCAACAGCTCCACGGCTTCTGTGAAGAGCCAATGGGAGGGACAGAAGTGGAAGCCGAGTGAGGAAGAGCAGCTATGTGGGGAGAGGTGGTCAAGGGTAAGGAGCAGAGGAGCAGCTAAAGAGCTGCATTCAAGATGCCTGGGAACAGGACAAGTAGCTGTGGGCTGGGGACCTAGAGGCCTGCGGAGGCTCCTGTCCAGGAAGCTCCTGTGCTCTCCTCAGGAGCTGCACAGTTGGCACTGGACGAGGATCGCTGGATGAGGGTGAGGCGTGGCTAGTCATTCTTCGTGGTGGAGGGGAAGTCCTGAAGGTGGATTGCTGAGGCTTAGTGCAAAAGAGGTGTTTCCAGGTGGTTACATGCCTGGCTGGGGTGCAGCATGCAGCCAGGTGAGACGGGGCTGCTGGCATCAATGCAGCCTACTAGCGTCTCCTTGCAGGCCTTAGGCTGTTCATGGCCATGTAAGCTACAGATGCTAAACTAAAGCTTTTATAACATGGGGCAGCCACCCCACCTACCATTCTTGATGCTGCTCAGCCCTCTTTCTGTCTTGTGGAAGCTGCTTCTTCAATGCAAACTGTCTTAATATCACACACATATGAAGGCACCACTGCATGCAAAAGGGGTTGTTCGGATGTGTGCAGCACATGGTTAAGAGGGAAGCTTTAGGGGCTGGAGAGGTGACTCGGAAGTTAAAAGCATGCACTGCTCTTGCAGAGGACTCATGCTAAGTGGCTCACAACTGCTTGTAACTCCAGCTCCTGGTCATCTGATGCCCTCCTCTGGCCTCCACAGCCATCTGCACTCATGTGTACGTACACACAGACACATACAAATATACATAATTAAAAGTGAATCTTAAAAAAATAAGATTTTTTTTCAGACTGGAGAGATGGTTCAGAGGCTAAGAGCACTAGCTCTCTTGCAGAGGACCTGGGTTTTGTTCCTAGCACCTACATGGTGGCTGACAATCATCGGTAATCCAATTCCAGGGTATCCATTGCCCTCGTCTGGCCTCCACAGCCATAGCATGCACATAATGCACTCACATGCATGTAAACGAAACATCCGTGTACATAAAATAAAAATAAATAAAATATAACAAAAAATTCTTTCTAAAAAATGAAAAGGGAAAAAAAAAAAAACGAAGAGGGAAGCTTTAGAGCCAGCATGGCCCCGGGATGGGACTGTGGTATGACTGGCAGAGTGCTTACCTGACAGACACGAAGCCCTGGGTTCAGCTCTCGAGCCAGCATGGCCCCGGGATGGGACTGTGGCATGACTGGCAGAGTGCTTACCTAACTGACACGAAGCCCTGGGTTCAGCTCTCAGCGTTGAATAAGCCAGATATTGTGGCAAGAACCTGAAATCCTAGCACTTGGGAGGTGGAGACAGGATCAGGAGTTTGTAGTCATCCTTGACTGATCTGAGGCCAGCCTGGACTGCATGAAACCATGTCTCAAAACACCCAGACCAATAAAATGTAAAACAAACAAACAAAAAACCCCAAACCTAGCAGGTGACATTTAGTAAGAAATAAATCTACCTGAAAACAGGCCAATACACCCAAGCCCAGCGTGGGAGCTTGGGAGCGGAAAGTAGAGAGAGCTGTGCGTAGTTGGGCCTTCACTGAGAGACCACTTGCCCACCTGCCAGTGATGGGCCTGGGGAAGGGTGCCAAAGTCCCAGAGGAAACAAGTAGCCACTGACCCTCATGCCACCCTAGCCCGTCGGACAGGGACAGATACAGCCCGGGAAGGATCCCAGGGTGGGCTGCAGATCAGAGGCTGGGAGCCCGTCTGTTCTTGTTCCTCAGGGCCCTTTGGCCTGGAACATTTGGTGGAGCCCATTAAAATTAAAAAGCCAAGTGGCTGGGGGCTCGGAGTGCCAGCTCATTCTCCCTGGCATGGTTGGTCCTGTTTAAGGGAACCAGCTGGCATTAATGGCACACAACTCATCATGAACAGCAGCTAGCGATCAGAAAAATCAGAGCTAATAATCAGGTCAGGAAAGATAATGAGATATGGAACCGTCCCTGCTGAGGGTCCCCCAGGGTCTGTTTTAACAGTCTCCAAATCAGCTACAAAATAGAAATTAGCCAAACAGGGGCTCCATTTGGGCATAGGGGGAAAACAAACAAGGTGCATGAATTCCTAGTGTGGCCAACCCCATGCTCAAGACCTGTGGGACAGCAGCCATTGCCTGAAGGAGGCAAAGAACTTTCTGTGACCACTTGCCTCCAAGGAGACTACCAGTCCAGAACTGCTGATGAGTTGTCAGAGCAAAGTGAAGACCAGCTCTCTGCTGCTCCCACAGGAACCAGGCCTTTCTTCCCTTCCAAGCGTTCCCACTTGGGATGAGGTAAACCCCCCCAGACTGTGGCCATTCTAACCAGCGGGAAGAATGGCCAGCTAGGGAGGGACAGCCTCAGGGTGGCAGGGCAGGGAATGCTCTTAGTCTTCCTTCCCTGCACTCTAATCTTGCCCAATCCCAAGAGGCTACCAGCCATGGAAAAGGATCTTGAAGCCCCGAGTCCCCTTGCCCCCCCCCCCCCACCGGGGCTCCTGTGCCCACTTTTCAATGCTTCCTCATCTCTCTAAGTGCATGTGCAGGGCTTTGAACTTAGGCCTTTTAGCTGCCAGGGAAGGGGTAGTTCAAAGGCCCTACCTTTCATTTTTATATTAGTTTGGACCTGAGCCCCTAATGGGCCTTTGTAAGGAGGTCTCGTATACACACAATCCATGTTAAGTGCTGTGAAAGCATCAGAGCATCCCTTCCTAAGAAGGAGGCTATGTTGTGCATCTCATTGCTGTGAGAAAATACCTGATAAAAAGCAACTTAAGGAAGAGCTGTCCATCGTGACAGGGAAGGCCTGGTGGCCTGGTGGTGGCTGGTCCCATTGCACACACAGGTAGGACACAGAGGGAGATAAATGGTAGTATTCTGCCCGTAGTCCTTGTTATGCAGTCCAGGACCCCAGCTCACATTTAGGATGGGTCTTCCCACCTCACCCCAGTCTAGAAACTCCCTCAGAGTTATGCCCAGAGGTTTATCTCAGGTGACTTCAGATCCTATCAAGTTGACAGTACTAACTATCCCAGAGGCCAACTGGAAAGTGAAGAGCCCACAGTTAGGGAGAGCTTAGGAAACAGCAGGCCTGGGTTCAAATCTTCCCCTTACCTGCTGGGATATAGCTGTTTGTCCTTGGCAAAGTTACTTAGCTTCTCTGAGTTAATTTAACCTTTTCTCTGTGAAAGGTTAAGATATTGCATGTGATGGCTGGGAGTGTAACTCGGTGATAGGACACTTTCCCAATATGCTAAGAGTCCTGGGTTCAGTCCTAGCACCATAGAAATGGAAAGCTATTGCATATGAATGTGCTCAATAGCGTGTGGGAGATCTTCCCCCAGTCCCTTCTTCTTCCTCTTCATCTGCAGTGCCTTCTCTACCCCCTCCATGATTTCCCGCCCTGCACTTTTTTTGTGTGTGGTGCAGGAGGCCATTTCAGAGCCATTCATACCTGAGAGCAGGGGAAACCTGGGCTTACTGAGCTCCATCTATGAGCAACAGGACCCAGGGTGGGCTGGTGGAACCCAGGATGGTGTTCTGTACCACTGAGGTATGGCTGAGCTGCCACTCAGCTCCTGATCCCCAGTTTGCCCTCAAATAAGCAGCAGGGACACGGATAAGACTGTGCATCCACATGGCAGTGCGAGCCTGGGCTGGATGGGGCTCTAGCTCCATCAGAGCCCTGGCCGCCTGGGAGCTGGTGACTTGGCATGCCCTTGTTACCCTGGTACTGTACTGGCAACCTGGGCCTGGCTATTTCTGCTCTAATGCAGGCATTGAGTGTTGAATGCACAAACATACAAAAGGCCTGCCATCCCTACCCCTTCCTGGTCCAGCGGGAAGGCCAGGACCAAGTGCTGGGAGGGATGTACTTAGGAAAGTTGTCCCTGGCTATATATAGTGAATTTGAGGCCATCTTGGGATACATAAGACTCTGTTGAAAGAAGGGAGGTGGAAGGGGGAGGGAGGGAGGGAGGAGTCCCTGTGCAGGAGGAGAGCCATGGTCTGCCTGGGAGGTGACATTGTTACACAACCACACTTATCAAGTCCTCTCCCCTTTGTCACGTTTATGATACATTCCTATCCCATCCCTGGGATGTTGTAGAAATTACTGTCATTTCCTATACCAGGTACTGAGGTAGGGAAACCACAAATGACTTACCTGTCTAAAGTCCCACTCGTAGTAAGTGACACTGGCGGTAGATTTCAGAGCTGGGCCTGAGAAAACAGGTGTGGCCTGACGCGGGTAGGATATCTCAAACCTCAGGACCAGGGTGGCAAAAGCCAGAGGCCAGAAGTCTCAGCTGGCCTTGGAAGGGCTACACCTTTCCTCCCAGCAGTTCTGCCCCTTCCCTCCCAGAAGCCCCTGCAACACCATGCACCCTTTCTTTTTTCTTTTCTTTCCAAGGTGGGCCTAAATGTGCTGGTTCAGAAAGCCAACAAATTCACCCCAGCCACTCGCCTTCTGGTGCAGAGATTCGTGCCCTTCCCTGCTGTAGGTAAGATCTGCACACTGCGTGCGCGCAGTGTGTGTATGTGTGTGTGTGTGTGTGTGTGTGTGTGTGTGTGTGTGTGTGTGATGCATGGTGGCAGAGTGGGGGGGCTCCAGGCAGCTTGATAGATGATGGCTCTTTCACACCACATCCTCCTAAGGCTTGTGAGTTCCTGGCTTGGAGATCTAGAGCACAGTGTATACAGATAGAAGGAAGAACACTGGGACCTACTGAGCAGTCATAAAGGAGAAGCGGCTTTAGTCCACAGACTCTTATGTGGTTGGTTGGTTTTTCCATGCTGGGGATGGAACCCAGGGCTTCATGTTTGTGAGGTAAGCAGTCTGCCAACTGAGCTCCGTCTTCAGACCCTTGTTTGTTTGAGACAGTTGCTGGGTGTGGTGGCACATGCCTTTAATCCTAGCACTGTGAGACAGAGGCAGGTGGTCTTTTTGAGTTAGTTCAAAGCCAGACCTGGTCTACAGAGTGAGATCCAGGAAAGCTGGGTGGTAGATGTCTTTTTTTTTTTTTTTTTTTTGTCTCGAAAAAGACCAAACAAAAAAAAAAAAAAAAAAAAGTCTCAATCTGTAGCTCAGGCTGGCCTGGTACTTACTATGTAGCTGAGGCTTGCCTCAGACTCATGGTAAACTCAGCACAGGTATTCTTTTCTTCTTTCACTCTCTTTCTCTTCTCTTTTTTTCTCTCTTTCTCTGGTTCTTTTCTTTCTGTGGGGTCTTATATATCCCAGATGGCCTGCCCTTCGCTATGTAGCTGGGAATAACTTTGACTTTCTCCCCCTCCTGCCTGTACCTCTTGCGTGCTGGGATTACAAGTGTGAGCCACCACACTCAATTTTTTAGGTGCTGTGGATCTAATCTAGGACTTCATGCATGGTAGGCAAACATGAACCAACAGGCCACATCCCCAGCCCAGCACAAGGATTCTTAACTTGAACAGGGTTGGAGAACAGAACAGACAGAACGTAATGGATCCTGTGATTTAAGAAAATATATTCACACTAGCCTGGCATGGTGGCTCATGCCTTTAGTCCCAGCACTCTGGGGGCAGAGTGGGGCAGATCTGTGTGAGATGGAGACCATCCTAGTCCACATAGCAAGATCTATGGGAGCCGGGATAACAGGGAAGCCCTGTTATCCCAAAAGACCAAAAAAAAAAAAAAAATTTTTTAAATCTAGCATTCCTTTCATCATGAGTGTGCCCAGCAAATGCAGTAAAAACAAAAACAAAAACAAAAAAAACATGACTCGTGGCTTTGTCGGCAAGAAATCACAAGCATGTTCATGTCACATTACAACTGTCACTCAGAGACCTTAAAGTACTGCTTCCACTCAACACAAGTCCAAAATGATCATATTTCACACATCAACTGCTATGTCGTATTTTTTAGTTCACTAGTTAACAGGCACATTCAGGACTGGTGAGATGGCTCTACAGGTAGAGGAACCTGCATCAAACCTGACTATCTTGAGTTTGATTCCAAGACCCATGTGGAAGAAGGAGAGAACCAAGTTCTGAGAGTTGGTGTCTAACTTGTTGTGGCATGCATGTACCTGTGCTCACACACAGGCACACACACACACACACACACACACACACACACACACACACACACAAATTATTTTTAAGGCAGATCTATTAGCTGACCATGGTAGTGCAGGCCTATAATCTCAGCACTTGGGAAGTAGAAGCAGGAGGATAAAGAGTCTAATGACATCCTTATCTATATAGTGAGTTTGAGGCCAGCCTGCACTACGTGAGACCTTGTCTCAAGAAAACAAAACAAAACAAACTGGGTATGGTGGCACACACACCTTTAATGCCAGCATTTGGGCAGCAAAGGCAGGTAGATCTCTGTGAGATCAAGACCAGCCTTGTCTGGGTTCCAAAAAAAATAAAAATAAAAAGCACATGTGAGTTAGCAAGATGGCTCAGTAGGTAATGAAATATGCTTGAAGACCTGAGTTCAGTCTGTGGAGCTCGCATGGTAGAAGGAGGGAACTAGTCCCTGTGTCCGCTGACTTGCACTCATTAACCCTCCCAAATAAGTAAGTGTAATAAAATGTTTAGAGGCACATTTATTACTAAATTGCAATTACTGCTTTGTTGTTTTGATTTTAATATTTTATTTATCATTTTTAATTAACGTGTATGTGGTATTGCCTCCATGTCTGTAAGCATACCCATGTTGTGCAATGTCAATGGAGATCAGAAGAGGGCATTAGATCCCTGGAACTGGAGTTATGAGTGGTTGTCAGCTGTCATGTGGGTGCTGGGAACTGAACTTGGGTCCTCTACAAGAGCAGCCAGTGCTCTTGACTGCTAAGCCATCACTCTAGTCTCTGTTTTGGTGTGTTATTGTTGTTGTGCTTTGTTGTTTTTTGTTTTGTTTTTGAGACAGGTTTTCACTATGTAACCCTGGCTGGCCTGGAACTCAATATATAGACTAAGTTGGCCTCAATTACAGAGATCCACCAGCCTCTGTCTCAAGAGTGTTGGGATTAAAGATGCCCAGGAGAACTCCAGTTCCAGGGGAATCCGAGACCCTCTTCTGAACTCCGTGGCGTTGCATGATACAGGTGCACAGACTTGCATGCAGACAGTACATTCATACACATACAGAAATAAATAAAATTAATTAAA
This sequence comes from Rhizomys pruinosus, assembly GCA_009823505.1. Classification (NCBI taxonomy): domain Eukaryota; kingdom Metazoa; phylum Chordata; class Mammalia; order Rodentia; family Spalacidae; genus Rhizomys; species Rhizomys pruinosus. Next base: position 253,487 of record VZQC01014929.1, on the reverse strand, counting down.
AAAAAAGATATGGGACACCACAATAATTATTTATTGGCAGCTTCTTTTAATCCCTTTATAGTCCTTTAAATTTTGGTTTATGCATTTAGAAACTTTAATCTGCAAAGAGCATTTAGGGCTCATCCGAGGCCAGGGGCCTGGCCCCAGGACTTCAGAGCTTCTGCTGCTCCTCGGGCTGTTGCAGGGGACACCTTATTTGTGGAGAGGAGCACCACTGCTGAAAGATTTTTAAAAAAAATAAAGAGCTTCAGATGCAGCACTATACAGTGTGCCATTAAGTCATTAATAGAGAATACAGTAACAGGAGGGTTGTCTTTGCTAGAGAACAAAGGTGGGGGGGCAGCCCAGCCCAGAGCCCAAGGCCCTGTGACACCCTCCCCCTCATGTGAGGGCTCAGTCTGAAGAGCTGAGTCAGACTCAGGCTCATGGCTCTTACCTCCAGCCCTCAGCTTCCCCATGTGTAAAATGTGTGCACAGTACCTGCCATCTAAGGCCCAGAGTACCAGAGCTGCACATGAGGCCATCACAGCAACATGCTTCGGAGTACCTGGAGAGCCCGAAGAAGGGGGGAGATGGTGTGGCCTCACCCCCTCCATGGCCCAGAGGCTAATAAACTCCCAGAACCAGGCACCCAGCGGAGCCCCAGCCAACCCAGATAATTGCTATAGCAACTCCATACTTTTAATGAACTCTCAGCTATTTCTGCCATGGGCCATTAATGGAATAACTCTTTAAATCTGGCTTCATCATGAGGTCTAATTGAGCAAATGTGGCTGCCCAACTGGTGTCCGTAGCAGCTGGGGCTGGAGGGTCAGAGGCAGCCTGAGAAAGGGCAGCTCTCAGCTGCCATAAACTGGATCTGGGGCTCCACTGAGATGTAATCAGTGGTGGGACTGAGGGGACAAGCTTCAGATAAGAACTTTGCCAGGGGCCTGTTCCAGCCTTGCCCAGCCTCCATTTTGCTGTGTGACCTTCTCTGAGACTCTTTCAGGAGGAGAGGCCCTCCCTCAGGTCTGAGATTTCCTGAACTGCTTCAGGCAGATCCTCTTCCCATCTTCTTGGATTGAGCCTTCAATCCTCACCCAAGTCCAGTCTCTGCCTAGCAACTTGAGACCATATATTTATAGCCAGTTGCACAAGTTGTACACAGTGCGGTCTCTAACTAGAAGCGGGTCCACCTACAAATGGACTACTCCCTGTGCCTGGCCTCGGGAAGCAGCACCCACTTCACCTTGGAAAGAGTTGTTTTCTTCTTGTGGTACTGGCATGACGAGAGGACCTGCTGTGGGAAGTAGGTGGAAGCAGGAAGTGCCCACAGGCAGTTGTAATTGGGGTGGGGGTATGGAATGGGACAGGGTCTGTAGGGGGTGTGGGTCCTGAGAGGCCATACCAACCCCAGACTCCTTGGGCAGGCAGAGAACAAGGAAGCTCCCTGGAATTGGTTGTTCTTACTGCTCTGAGCGCCCCCTCTGGGCTCCAGGTTTGCCTAAAGCCTAGGAGGCAGGGGAGGCTGTGTCTGCAAGGTTTACCTAAGAAGGCCGCCACTTCCCCTACCCCCTACCCCATGTCCCCCACCTCCTACCCCCTACCCCCACTACAGCTCAGAAAGCTGGGTTCCTGTGTATAACTCCAGTCTTCCATCCAATTTGAGCTGCTCTCCTAGGACCACCTCAGCAGTCCCTAAGCCCCCAAAGTTTTCAAACCCTGGAACTCCGAGGGGCCACCTAGTTCTCATCCCTTCAGTGTTCCTCATTCGGTGCTGGGAGGATTCTAAGACAAAATCTACCACCTTCATTTAAAAAGACTACACAAAGGGGCTGGAGAGATGGCCTAGCGGTTAAGAGCACCGGCCGCTCTTACAGAGGACCCGGGTTCGATCCCCAGCACCCACATGGCGGCCAAGAACCGTCTGGAACTCCAATTCCAGGAGAACTCCAGTTCCAGGGGAATCCGACACCCTCTTCTGACCACCGCGCGGCATTGCACGTCACGGGTGCACAGACTTGCATGCAGACAATACATTCATACACATACAGAAATAAAAAAAAAAAATTAAAAAGACTACACAAATTGTAGCCGGGCGTGGTGGTGCATGCCTTTGATCCTAGCACTTGGGGGGCAGAGGCAGGCAGATCTTTGTGAGTTCAAGGCCAGTCTGGTCTACAGAGTGAGTTCCAGGACAGCTGGGGCTACAGGGAGACCCTGTCTTGAAAAGACCAAAAAAAAAAAAAAAAAAGACCACACAAATTCTGACTTTGGGTTATGCTAAGCTGACCAAAGCTCCTCCTATGGCTACCCAAGCTTATGCTCCCTTCCCAGCTGAGAAACTGAGGGATGTGTCCCCAGCGGCCTAGCTACTCAGTGTTCTGCAGTGAGCATTCAACCCACAAGTCTGCCCCTGACTTTTCATCTAGGGATGCATGTGCACCTGCATGCCCAGTGCTTGGGAAGCCTCCAACACTTCCTGCAGCCATCTCTCTCATAATGGTTTTCTGTACCTGCCATGCCCTGGTCTAAAACAGCAGTCGTGTGGGAGATCTCATTTCTATTTATACCCAGAGACCGTAGGAAAGACAGCGAGCCCGGGAGCATGTGTGCTGGCATCGGAATCGATTGGGGACTAGTAATTAATTTGTTTAGACCTTAATTAATTCTCCAGTTCTTTCTTATTTGTGGACTGTCATGCTTAATTGTGTTCAGGAGCTTGAGCTTGGAGCAGGCCCTCTGTTAATTGATGTGTGGCTGCTGGGAGGTGGAAGTTAATGGTTTGGGAAGCTGGGCAAACAGTGCCATTAGAGGTCAGCAGAGGAGGCACTGGAAAAATACACACCTCTGGGTCCAGCCACCAGTCCCCGCGCTGAGTCTGTTCTGGGGGAGGCAGGCCCCACAGATAGCCTCCTAAGGTCCCCTGAGGGAAAGGCACGTGGAGAGGTGACACCCGCAGAAGGAGGGGCCAGGTGTGGGCCCCAGGAGGTGGGTGGAGCAGGGGTTCTAAACATACAGAAATGCCGGAGATCACCCTTATTATATATCCAAGTGTCAGTGCTGTTAGGTGATAAATGCCCTGACAAATCCACTTAGGGAAGAAAGGGTTTGTTTGGTTTATAGTCCAGGTTACAGTCTGTTATTGTCGGGAAGTCAAGTCAGGAAGTTGATGCATTCCCAGAGCAGAGAGAATAAACTCACAGACCCTGGTTTGTCTGCTTGCTCTCAGCCCGCTTTCTGCTCTCTTAAACAGTCTGGGGCTCTAGATAATTCCTCACTAAGACTCTCATCTCAGCTGATTCTAGATTGTGTCAGGTTGACAATTAAAGCTCAGCTTCACAGCACATTGCTTAAAAGCTGGTGTCCTGGCTCCATGTGTGTATAGGCAGAAAGCACAGCCTGATGGCCCATGGAGTAGGGGACAGCAGTGAGTGCCCATGGAGAAGGGGACAGCAGTGAGTGCCCATGGAGAGGGGGACAGCAGTGAGTGCCCATGGAGTAGGGGACAGCAGAGAGTGCCCATGAGAGGGGACAGCAGTGAGTGCCCATGGAGAGGGGACAGCAGTGAGTGTCCATGGAGAAGGGGACAGCAGTGAGTGTCCATGGAGAGGGCACAGCAGTGAGTGTCCATGGAGAGGGGACAGCAGTGAGTGTCCATGGAGAGGGGGACAGCAGTGAGTGTCCATGGAGAGGGGGACAGCAGTGAGTGCCCATGGAGAAGGGGATAGCAGTGAGTGTCCATGGAGAGGGACAGCAGTGAGTGTCCATGGAGAGGGGACAGCAGTGAGTGTCCATGGAGAAGGGGACAGCAGTGAGTGCCCATGGAGAGGGGACAGCAGTGAGTGCCCATGGAGAGGGGACAGCAGTGAGTGCCCATGGAGAGGGGGACAGCAGTGAGTGTCCATGGAGAGGGGACACCAGTGAGTGCCCATGGAGAGGGGGACAGCAGTGAGTGCCCATGGAGAGGGGGACAGCAGTGAGTGCCCATGGAGAAGGGGACAGCAGTGAGTGCCCATGGAGAAGGGGACAGCAGTGAGTGTCCATGGAGTGAGGGACAACAGTGAGTGTCCATGGAGAGGGGACAGCAGTGAGTGCCCATGGAGAAGGGGACAGCAGTGAGTGCCCATGGAGAAGGGACAGCAGTAAGTGTCCATGGAGAAGGGGACAGCAGTGAGTGTCCATGGAGAGGGAGACAGCAGTGAGTGCCCTGGGTAGATCAGGACTCCATCGAAATTCTGAGTTCCCAGGGGGAAGGCCCTTGTGTTATTTTTCTCATTGATATGACAAAATCCTTGACAAAAGCAACTCCAGGAAGAAAAACGGAAGGATCTATTTTGGCAAGGAGTTATCAGGGCAGAAGGGTGAGGCAGCTGCTCAGCGGCCTTCCACTCAGGAACTAGGGAGAGATGGATGCTGGTGGTCCGCTCCCTTTCTCCTTTCTATCTGGTCTAGGACGGTTGTGACTCTGCTACCCATTTAGGCTGGATCTTCCCACCTCAGTTATCCCAGTCTAGAAACTCTCACAAACAGATTTGACTCCTAGGTGATTCTAGATCTTGTCGAATTGAGAATCAATATGAACTGTCACAGCCTTCCATAGGAGATTTATCTTCCTGCATGGACCGGAAATGCCATCCTTGAGTGAGAAGTCTTCTGGAGTTGTTCCCGTGTCCCTTTTATGAATTGTCAAAATGTCATGAAAAAATTCTGTACTCTCCATCGAGCTATTGCTCACAGCAAACAGTAGGTTTCCTTTTTTTTTTTTTGGGGGGGGGGGTCGGTCCTGTTCTTCCATGCCCAGTGAGCCTCACACCTGTCCTCCCTGTGGCCCTTCTACAGCCAGCCACGTGGGGCTCTATGATGTCGATTGCCCCTTCCCTCCATTGCGCCTCCCTGGGTGGGGCTCAGGACACCTTCAGCCAGGAGATAAGGCTGCCTGAACCCAGTAGGTCCTCCCTCTAAGCCAGAGCACAGCTGCCCAGGCCCACTACTCTCCCCATCCCCAGCCCCTGTGAGCGGGAGTGGTATGCAACTGTGACAGCTATACCCTGGGCCCCATGACAGGTGCTTCCTGAGGCACCCATGATCCCTTGAGGCTCCTCAGTATTCAGCCTGCTGTATTCTTGCTCCTGCCTGAACCTGTTGCAACTGTGGCTGCTTTCTCCCTCTGCCTCTTGCTGAGCTGCTCCTCATCTTACCCCTGGCTGCCAAGCGCCCCTATATCCGTGTCTGTTCAGGACAGCCTGCTTACGTTCAACTTTGCCTCCCTCATCAGACTGTGTGGGTGCCCTAGAATCTTATGGGTCACTGCTCCCCAAGACCCCTTTAGCCTAGCATATAATCAGCGTGTATTTCCTTTTCTCATTGCTTCTATCAAACAGATGATAAGAAGAAACTTTAAAAAGGAAGGATTTATTTGGGCCTACAGTTTAAGAAGGGATACAGACCCTCGTGGTGTGAGGTCATGTCACCTTGGGTTCACAGTCAGGAAGCAGAGATGAAAGCTTGTGCTCTGCTTGCTTTCTCCTTTTTTCCCTCTGATTTTCACTGTGTTCATTGTACACGTGTATGCACGTGTGCACATATTTATGCATGTGCAAATACATGTGCATCATCCTTAATCCTTCTTCTGCCTTATTCCTTGAGACAGGACCTCTCAATCAAATCCAGAGCTCCCTAGCCAGCTTGCTGTGGGGATCCCCTGTCTGCCTTCCAACACCACACCCACACAGAACTCCTGGGGGTTTCTGGGGATCCACGCTCCAGTCCTCATGCTTGTTGGGCACATGCTTTAACTGCTGAGCCATCTCCCTAGCCCTACACTTTCTTTTTTTCTTAAACAGGGAACCCAGCCCATGCAATGGCTGCCCACATTCAGGGTGGGTCTTCTCACCTCAGTTAAGCATCTCTGGAAATAGCCTCACAGAATGCCTAGAGGCGTGTCTCCTAGGTGATTCTACATCCAGGCAAGGTGACAGTGAGGATGAACTATCACAGAGTTTTATGTGGGTTTGTTAAATGTTCATTCTGTTGGTCACTCACAGTGCAACCCTACCCTGATGACACTGGTGACTAGATTCTGTCTTCGAATGTTCTGGCTTTTTGTGTAAGCTTACACTATCACCATAGTCCACTCTTTCAGTCAGATAGGGGATCAGACACCAACCTCCCAGTACCTCGTGAGCTACTAGTACACGTGATGGCTATGTCCTCTGTCGTCAGCTCTGTTCCTTTCATCTGCCCCAACTAGGATGGTAAGAACTGAAAGTGTGGTGGCACGGGATCACAGCACGTGGGAGGTGGAGGCAGAAGGAGCAGAGTTCAAGACCATCCCTGACTACAGAGTGAGTTTGAGGCCATCTCAGTTGACAGAAGATGCTGTCTCAAAAAATCAAACCATGGGGCTAAAGAGATGGCCGAGAGGTTAAGAGCATGTACTGCTCTTACAGAGGACCCGGGTTTTATCCCAGGTTCCACATTGGGCAGCTCACAATTTCCTGTCACTCCAGTTTGAGACAGATCTGACACCTTTGGCCTCTGCAGGTATCCACACTCACATGTACAATCCCGCCCCCACACACACATCCACACTCACATGTACAACACCCCCCCTCACACATCCTGGCATTAGGGAGGAACATCAGTTTACATTTTACACTTTTTGGTATTTTTGAGAACATCAGTTTAGGAACCCAAGGGTTAGTCAGGTGCTAAAAATGGCACAAAAAAACAAATGTTCTGGTAATAAGGGCGATAACATTTCATAGAAGCTGGGGCTGTGGTAGAGTGCTTACCTAGTATGCCTAGGATATGAAAATGTATACACACATTCACATACATATAAACACACAAGGACTTAGCTGTGTAAGTGTTTAGGTGCCATGACCTGGCTTGCTGAGGAGACGGGAAATCTGGGGCTCTGTTCAGAACAGGTGTGCCCTGTATGTGTGGCTCTGATGAGGTTCACAGAGACCTCAGTTGTATCAATAAAGACAGAGCATTAGAACGAAGGAGTCTGTAGATCTGATAGGTGGGATCTTGGCAGGAGTGCCGCGCTCTTCCAACTAAACAGTGGTCTGTTGTTGGAGTGAGCTGGGCGACCCTTGGTTTTAGGAATGTGTCCAGTTAGCAGCCTAGTCCAAAATGCTCCAAGCGCATTCATGTGTGACTAAGTCACCTCTTTCTGGGCAGCTTTTCTAGGACCTGGCATTGTGTAGGTGCTCGGTAATATTACTGCATGAATGAACTTCTAATTCAAGGGATTTTTACCATTCCTAAAATCCAGAAGGCAGAGAGACCCAGAGGCAGAGGCAGTGGACAAGCATGGGGCTTGGAGAGAAGGCAACGGAGGCAGAAGGATCGGGCTTGTGGGGCAAGGAGGGTATCTTGAGGCCTTAGACATGAGCATAGGTTTAGTCGTTCAGGGCCAGTGGGAAGCCACTGCAGAGTTTCCAGCTAGGCAGCCACTAGACTAAGGAAGCTTACAGAATAGGGGTGACAGCACCCCAACTCCCTACACAGTCCATTGTTTTATGTTGTGGGTGGTATTCTAGATACTGTCCTCTCTGGGGTACTCAGAAGAGGGGAATCTTGTGTGCTTGTGCATGTGTGTACACCCGTGTCTCTCACTGCTCTGAAACTCACTAGATAGGTTATATTGGCTAGCCAGCTCCAGGGGTCCTCTGTGCTGGGATTATACACCTTTTATATAGGTGCTGGGGACTGAATTATGCAAGCACTTTGCTGAGCTATCTTTCCAGACCCCTTAGCAGGAATCTTATAGGAAAAGATTTTGAACTTTGGAGTCAGCCTACACCTAGAATTTACAAGCTGATTTTTTTTTCAGTTCAGAAATTCCCAGTCCTGAGTTGGTGACACTTCAATCTGGGTTGTGAAACTCTCCCCCCGATTCTCAAGCTATTTAAAAGGAAACCTGTGCCATTTAGAGCTGCCTCAAAGATGCAGTATCCGGACATCCTACACAGATATTACACAGATGTTAGGGTGCACATCCCTGTTTGGTGGTCGTCACTCCTCTGAGGGGAGAGGGGCTGTGTTCTGTGATTGGTGTGAGAAACGTGGGAGACCCTCTCGCCTCTCAGTGCGGCAATGGGCATACGTGTGAGCTGATAAGTTTGCAGGGCCCTGCGGCCAGGCCTGAGATCCTGGCTATGGTGGTTGCCTCTGCAGAGCAGATGAAGGTAATGCCCAAAGGCTGAGAGGAGACTCCTTTTTCTTAAATTTTATTTATTTTATTATGTATACGAATGTACTGTCTGCATGTAGGTTTGTGCACCCGTGTCGTGCAATGCCACGGAGATCAGAAGAGGGCGTTGGATTCCCCTGGAACTGGAGTTCTCCTGGAATTGGAGTTATGGACAGTTCTCAGCCGCCATGTGGGTGCTGGGGATTGAACCTGGGTCTTCTGCAAGAGCAGTCGGTGCTCTTAACCACTAGGCCATCTCTCCAGCCCCTAACTTACCCTTTTCAACAAGATTTAAGTCACACTCATTCTTTCTGTGACAATTATTTTGGATTTTAAAGGTGATGTCATAGCACACACTTGTGATCCTAGCACTTGGGAAGCCAAGGTGCAGGCTGGTCATGAATCTGAGGTCAGCCTGGGCTATATCACATGTTCTAAGCCGGCCTGGGATATGTAGTAAGACCGTGTCTCCAAAAATAAAAACAAATTAAGCAAATAAAAGGGAGTAACAAAATATTTCGAATACAGAGAAAATTGAGGAAGCAAAATATTACACACTTAAAGCCCTATGCCCTCTACCTGCTTGGTGGTGGCCTCCTCTCCAAGGAGAGGTCACCACAAATAGATCCTGCTTATTCAGATTTTTATATTTCAAGATAGGTACATGTGGGGGCTGGAGAGATGGATCAGCAGGTAAGAACACTGGCTGCTCCTGCAGAGGACCAGCATCCACATGATAGCTAACAACCACTGGTAATTCCAGTTTCAGGGGCTCTGATGTCCTTTTCTGGCCTCCGAGGGCACTGGGTGCATGTGGTATGCTTACATACATAGCACCCATACACAGAAAATTTTAAAAAAGGGTGCATGTCCTAGAAACAAACAGTTGTATTGCTTATGAATTTTATGTGTGCCTATGTGGGTGTATGTGTATCTTCATGGGCACGTGTGTGCACGTGCGTGTGGAGACCAGAGGTCACCCCGAGATGTCGTTCCTCAGGAGCCACCCACTTTGTTTTTGAGATAGGGTCTCTCATTGAACCTGGGACATCCCATGTAGGCTAGAGCAGCGGCCAGTGAGCTCCAGGACCCTTCTTGTGTCTGCCTCTTCAGTGCAAGGGTTACAAGCACACACTACCATACCCAGCTTTTTTTACATAGATTATGGAGTTCAAGCTTAGGTCCTTTGCTTACATTACACAGTAAACACTGTACTGAGGGAGCCATCTCCCAGCCCTGTTTGTGCATTTTTAGTAATTGGCAGGAACTTTGTCATATTGTCCTTGTTTTTTGTTTTGTTTATTTTGTTTTGTTTTTTTCTTTTTTGGTCCTTTTGAGACAGGGTCTCCCTGTAGCCCCAGCTGGCCTAGAACTCACTATGTAGACCAGGCTGCCAGTCTGGCATTGAGCTAACACAGACCTGCTTGCCTTTGCCTCCTGAGTGCTGGGCTTAAAGGTATGTGCCACCATGCCTGGCCTATTCTTGTTTTTGTTATTTATTTATTTATTTATTTATTTATTTATTTATTTATTGAGACAGGGTCTCCCTTTAGTCCCAGCTGCCTGGAGCTTGCTATGTAGATCATGCTTGCCTTGAACTCACAGAGATCCACCTGCCTCTGCCTCCTGAATGCTGGAATCCCAGCATCTTTGTGAGTTCAAGGCCAGCCTGGTCTACATAGTGAGTTCCAAGACAGCTGGAGCTGCAGGGAGACCCTGTCTCAAAAAGACAAAAACAAAACAAAACAGAAATAGATCCTAGGCCTACCTGAGATTTGGTTTCAGCAAGGTGGCTGTGTTGAGAATCTAGGGGCTAGTCCTACTTTTGCTGTTGCTGTGATAAACACCATGATTAAAAACAACTTGGAAAAAAATTTAAAAAAACAACAACAAAGAAACAAAGAAAAAATAACTTGGGGCCTGGTATGGTAGCACACACCTTTAATCCCAGCACTCAGGAGGCAGAGGCAGGCGTATCTTTGTGAGCTCAAGGCCAACCTGGGCTACATAGTGAGTTCCAGAACAGCTGGGGCTACAGGGAGACCCTGTCTCAAAAAGACCAAAAACAACTTGGGGAAGAAAAGGGTTTATTTAGCTTTCGGTGACAGCCTATCATTGAACACAGGAACCTAGAGGCAGAGATGGAGGAAGGCTGTTTACTGGCTTGCCTGCCCTGATTTGCTCAACTGCCCCTTTTTGTACTGCCCACAGTGGGCTGGGCCCTTCTACATCAAACAGCAATCAAGAAAAATACCACACAGACACACCCACAAGCCCATCTGATGGAGGAAATTCCTTCATTGAGGTTCACTTTTCCCAGGCATCTCTAGTTTGTGGCAAGTTGACAAAAACTAAGCAACACAACTGGCTACTTATTACCTTTACATATAAACTCAGCACTGTTAATCCATGTCCTTTCCTTCTCTGGTTATCCCTGAGAGCTCATGTTAACATCATAATGTAAAGCATGTTATAACTTTAAAAGTCCTGCAGTCCTTAAAAAATTCAAACGCTTAAAAATTCAAACTATTTTTTTTTTTGGTCTTTTCAAGACAGGGTCTCCCTGTAGTCCCAGCTGTTCTGGAACTCACTCTGTAGACCAGGCTGGCCTTGAACTCACAAAGATCCGCCTGCCTCTGCCTCCCAAGTGCTAGGATTAAAGGCGTGCGCCACCACGCCCGGCTCAAACTATTTTTTAAATATCAAAAGTCTCCTAATTGTGGGCCCCTGTAAAATAAAAACAGGTTAAATACTTTATTTTAAAAGGGAAGAACTGGACACATTTAAGTGAGTGCAGGGTTAGCAGAGACCAGAAGAGGGCATCAGATCCCCTAGAACTGGAGTTACAGGTGGTTGTGAGCTGCCATGTAGGTGCTGGGAACAGCTCAGTTCCTCTGGAAGAACAGTAAGAGCTCTTAACTTCTGAGCTGTCTTTCCAGTATGGTTTCTGTTGTTGTTGTTGTTGTTGTTGCTGTTTTTTAATGACAGGTTTTTTAATGAAACAGGCTAGCCTGTGTTGATCCTTCTGCCTCTGTCCCTTCAGTTCTGTGAATACAGACAACGTGCCACCGCACGCAGCTGCTGTTTCTCATTTTTCATTTACATCTTTTTCTCAATTCCTACTATGGTTGAGAATGTTTTCTTAACTTTATTAGACATTTGGATCTTCAGATAGGAGAAAGGAGGAGATCCACATTTCATATACAAAATTAAATTCCAAGGCAGATTAAAGACCTAAATGTGAAAAGTACACATTTTAAACTTTTTGAAGAAAATGTAGATGAGCACTGGAATAGTGGCAGTTTCTTAATGACACAGAGTATTACAAGAAGGGAAAGATTGTTTATTTGAGGACATATTAAACTGTATGACAGACAATACCATCCACAAAGTAGGAGGACCAGGCCGCAATCCAGGAACAGTCATTTGTAAACCATTTGACCAATGAGGATTAGTTTCCAAAATATAAGAAGCTCTTGCAAATTGATTTTTTTCTTAGATTCAGAAGTCTGTCTTTGACTATTCATAAGATTGAGTTCATGTTTATAGGGTTTTTTATATTTCTATTTCATGAATTTCTTAGTCCTACTTTTTCCCATGATTTTGACCTTTTTCCTAAAAATGTGTGTGTAAGCCGGGCGTGGTGGCGCACGCCTTTAATCCTAGCACTCGGGAGGCAGAGGCAGGCGGATCTTTGTGAGTTCAAGGCCAGCCTGGTCTACAGAGTGAGTTCCAGGACAGCCTGAGGCTCCAGGGAGACCTTGTCTCAAAAAGACAAAAATAAATAAATAAATAACTTTCAAGAGTCAGTTCTCTAAGATATTTTTTAAAAGGGGGAGGGCTGGAAAGATGGCTCAATGGTTAAAAGCACCAGTTGCTCTTGCAGAAGACCCAGGTTTGATTCTTAGCACCCACATGGTAGCTAACAACCATCCTTAACTCCAATTCCAGGGGATCTGACACCACCTTCTGACTCTGCAGCATTGCACAACACGGGTACATTTACACACATACAGGCAATATGCTCATTCACATAAAATGAAAATAATAAATAAAATACTTTAAAAAAAGAGAGTCTAAGCCAGGTGTGGTGGTGCATGCCTTTAATCCTAGCACTTGGGAGGCAGAGGCANCTAAAAAAAAAAATATATATATATATATTTTACGAGCATGTGTATAAGTGCACCCATGTCATGTAATGCCCATGGAGGTCAGAAGACATTAGATCCCCTGGAACCGGAGTTACAGGTGGTTGTTAGCCAGCATGTGGGTGCTGGGTGTCAAACCTGGGTCCTCTGTAAGAGCAGTCAGTGCTCTTAACTGCTGAGCCATCTCTTTAGTCCCAGCTGGGTTTTTTAATGAATTTTTTAAATTTTATGTGTCTGAGTATTTTAGCTGCTTGCATGCAAGTGTGCCCATGTTATGCAATGCCCACAGAAGTCAGAAAAGGGCATTGGCTCCCCTGGAACTGGAGTTATAGACAGTCGTTAGCTGGCATGTGGATGCTGGGAGTGGAACCTGGGTCCTCTGTAAGAGCAGGCAGTGTTCTTAATCACTGAGCCATCTCTCCAGTCCCTTTCTGAATAATTTTTAAAGCTCTTTATTCATTGCGTGGATGTTTGGGGCTGAAATTATGCTCAAAGTGGCTTAAACAATAAAAAGTACTTACTGCTTTACAGAGAGTGAGTCTTAGATGAGACACCCAAGTCCTGCTCATCTTGTGATTCAGCTCTGATAGCTGCCCCATGGGCTTCTTCAAACTAGGCCTGTCATTATCAAGATGGGAGTAGCAACTCTGGGCATCATGTCCCAACCCAACTATGTCCAGAGGACAAGAGGCCCTGTCTCTTGTCTGCTACACCTTAGGTGGGAGGAGACCTTTCCCAAGATCCCCAGAAGACAGCTTTTATTGTCTAAGGTTTAGGTCACATGTCCCTTTCTAGACTAGTCACTGGCAAGGGAGTCCTTTGGATTAATCTTTCAGGGGGTAACTGTTGGGGGACACTCACCTTGATCCTCCATAGCTTAATTTGAGTAGCCCTATGTTTACCTTATTTAATAAATATATTTCCCAGCTTCTCAGATGTATAATGGTTAAAAATAGTGGGGCTGGAGCGCACTGGTCAAGCGTTAAAAAAGCTGCTTTTGCAGATGACCCAGGTTCTATTCCCAGCACAAGGCAGCTAACAACCATCTTTAACTCTAGTTCCAGGGGATCCGATACCCTCTTCTGACCTCTGTGGGCGTTGCATGCACATGGGTGGACTTATACACACATGGGCAATATATACATAAAGTGAAAACAAATGATAAATATTTTTTAAAAAAACAGATCTTGACTTCTATATTTCTAAGATGGCTTTTTAGGTAAATAAAGCATGATTGTATTCCTATTGCAAAATTCAAATAATATAGAAACATTTAGTGTAAAAAATATAGAAGTCTCTCAGAAACAGGCCCCAAGTCTCAAATTGAATTCTTTCTCCTAGGACAACTTTGGGAGATGGGAACCTTCCAAACATTACCTGAGAATTTATGCACATGTACATGGCTATTCCAACAACAGGGCTTTACATAGTCACCTGTCTGCTCTTGAGGAGCTTTCTTTACATAGTGGTTTGTTTTGGAGGTCTTCCTGTGTGTGTTCCCTAATGGTGGACATTTAGCTTGTTTCTAATTATTTGCTCTTACAAACAGTGCTATAATTAACATCCTTGTAAATGTCTCTTTGTGCATATGGGCAAGCATTTCTTTAGGGTAGCTATCTATGGTTTGGCAATTTCTACTGCCTTTAATTGCATTGCCTGGTATCTGGCAGACGATCTTCTGCATGTACAATAACTTTCCGTGTCCGTGCACCATTATAGTGTAAGTTCTAAAAAGATGTTCAGGCAACAATTAGGAATCTAAGTTTGAGTTCAAGTTCTATGTGGATTGCTGTGGTCGGCTAAGGTGACAAATGAATGAAGAGATTCTCCTAGCCGTAGTCAAACTTACATGGTCTAGGGGGTTGTGTTGGGTAGCAGGTAAGGATCCCCTGTACCACCACAGCCATTGTGAGGCACGTGATTGGGGGGGGGTGAGTGTGTGTGGAAGCTAGAGGCTGACTCCAGGGCTTGCTCCCCAGAAGACATCCATCCATCTGGTTTTGTTGTTTGTTCGTTTTACATTTGTGTGTGTATATGTGTGTTGTGCACACTCACGCATATACACACAAGTGTGTGCTTGTGTGCCACAGTGTAAGTCAGAGAACAACTTGTAGGAGCTGGTTTCTCCTTCCACCACAGGGGTTCAAGGTATTCAACTCAGGTCATCAGCTTTGGTGGAAAACACCTTTACCTACTGAGCCATCTCTCTTGCCCAAACCCTGTATTTTGAGTCACAGTTTCTCACTGGAACCCCAAGGCTTAACCATTATGCTAGCCTGACTGGCCAGAGGGCCCTAGAGATCTTCCTGTCTCCACAGCCTAGAGCTGAGGTTACAGGTTCATACCCCTACACCCAGCTCTTTACATGGGGTCTGGGGCTTGAACTCGGGTCCTCGTGGCCATATGGAAAGCGTATTACCAACTGAGCCATCTCCCTGGCCACACACATCATAACTTTAAGGTTATTAAGACATGGAAGAATGCGTGTCAGAGTTGAGTAGTGTGGCATCTCGTTTTCCCCACATCAGTGGCCAGGTCCCCACTGGAGTGTCTGAACGGCCCTCTTTCTCTGTGGGTCGATGCAGCTGCCTTCCCAGGGGTCAGATGTGTGTGCGTGGCTCCAGCTCCGCTCACCTTCTAGCCCGTTCTGTGCAGGTTCCAAGGTGGGCTCTGCACACTTTCTGCTGCTCCTTCTGTTCTCCACAGTCCCTTTTACTCTGGGTGCTTTGTTAGCACTTCTGCATGATTTTGCATGGCAGTGGGTCGATGTGAGAACATCTGTGGCAGTCAAGAAAGTGTTTTCCTCAGGACTTGACACTGAGCTTGCCATCAGTGTGAAAATCTCTCTCTCTCTCTCTCTCTCTCTCTCTCTCTCTCTCTCTCTCTCTCTCTCTCTCTCTCTCATCTGGTGACATCTCCAGCATTGTGGCTCCAATGTCAGTTATCTCTGACTCTTGAGTGGTGTCAGTCTGAGCTGAAAATGTGCCAGTTTTCTTAACATCATCGCTAATAGACTGCTTAATTAACTTGCTGATATTATCAATAGTAGATCTGCTGGTGTGTTGGAAGGGAGACCCATGCATATCTACCCCCCCATGCAAGAAGTGTGATGGAGTGGTCTGGGAAGGTCTGAGGGGCTATGCCAGAATCAACTATTCTGGGTGATAGGAGAGGGATTCCTGCATGGGATGGGGGTCCTCCTTTATTACTAGGAATGATCACTAGAGTTGGTAATGTCTAGACTGCTGTACACAGTGTTCAGAATAGATCGTAGGGCACATACCATCTGTGTGATGCCGTCACCTTAAAGGGTGTTGTTCTGTGTTATGTAGGGGCCAAGGTGTTGCCTTCACTTTGGGCTTTAGCATTTTCTCCTCTGTCCATCTGGCAAGCTTAGATGGCAGGGGGCATGGTCCCCCAGTGACATCCTAGAGAGGCTGGATGAGGGGAGGACAGGCTGGGCTTTGCTTTCTTTTGTGCTTCATCTTTTTTTTTTTTTAAACGGAGGAGGGAGTTTGATACAGGGTATCAAACTGGGGTAGTCTAGGCTGGCCTTGAACTCAATATGTAGCCGAGGGAGACATCGGACTCCTGGTGCTTCTGCCCCTGCCTCTCAAGTGCTGGGATCTCAGCCATGTATTAGCACGCCTGTCTGTGCCTCGTCTTTTGGCTCATGTAGTTCTGTGCTTGAGCTGGAGTCCTGGTCTGTCTTACTATCCTTGTCCACGTTGCTCTCCCGCTCATGGGGCTGGCCTCCATCACTTCCAAGGCCACGTTCTCTGTGAGTTGTCTTCCATCGACCCTGCCCACATACACACACAACAGGGGCTGCAATCTTTTGAGCTGTCTCCTGCTCCTCTTGACCTGGCAGGAGGTAGACGCAGAGTCTGGTTTTGTGTGAGCACAGCCTGGACCCAGAGCTCTTGTGCAGACCCTAAGTGCAACATCTCTTCTTACCCAGGGACTGCCCAGCAGGGGTCAGGGCACAGCATTCACATTCCCAAGCATTGGGACCACAGTCCTGTAACCCTCCTTTCCAGGAACAAAGTGTTGGCAGGGTTGTAAGGCATTCTCAAGGGCAAAGGTCAACCCTCTCTGGCAGAAAACCCTACTTTCCCACCCAGTGGTTTTGTCCTGTCTCCTGGGAACTCTGCCTGGTAGTGGAATAGGGGTTGAAGAGGATATGTTACCAACAGAAGACAGGTCCCAGCTTCCCAAGGTCACTCTAGAGAGGCCTGTTTTGGTCCTGTCCATTCTGGATCTATTAGGAGCTCAGCTTTAGGAGTGAATAGGGAGAGAAGTAAAGCCAGGAAACCCAGATACTCTGCAGCCCAGGCTCCTTGCCCTCCAGCAGAGGTCCTCCCCTGCCACCCCAAGCCTCCCTGTAGCCGCAGCTGTCCTGGAACTCGCTCTGTAGACTGGGCTGGCCTTGAACTCACAAAGATCTGCCTGCCTCTGTCTCCCGAGTGCTAGGATTAAAGACATGCGCCACCACGCCCGGCTCCAAGTCTTCTTTACCTTAGATCCACATTCCTAATTCTGTATTTGGGTGTGGTTAAGACAAGTGTTTTTCAAACAATGAAGTATTGCATCTCTTTGTATCCCAGTACTCAGGAGGCTGAGGCAGGAGGATTCCAACTTTGAGAATAGCCTAAGCTACCTAGAGAGACCCTGTCTCTAAACAAAACAAAACATGATGTGAGTTTCTCTGCATCCACACTATTGATGTTTGGGGCCTGGTAATTTGTTGTAGGGCTGACCTGTGCATTGTAGGCTGTTAAATAACACACTCTACCTCTATCCGGCATGTGCCAGTAACACTCATATCCCTACCTCATCATAATAATCAAAAGTCTCTGGGCTGGAGAGATGGCTCAGTGGTTAAGAGCATTGACTGCTCTTGCAGAGGACCTGGGTTCGATTGTCAGCACCCACATGGCAGCTAACTACTGTCTGTAACTAGATCTCCAGGTCCAGGGCATCCAATGCCTTCTGACTCTGCGGGCATTACTCGACACTGGTGCACTTGCACACATGCAGGCAATACACTCATGCATGTGGGCTAAAAATAATAAATAAAATGCAAAAGTCTCTTGCTGTGGATGAATGTCCCCCCACATGGCCCCTGGTTGAGACACATGGCTTGGACAAGTGAGCATGTTTGTGTGGGGACAGGGACTACGAGCACAGTCCCTGCTACAGAGGGTCTGCCATGGTGAGCGTTGCTCACCGTCACGTGTTAACAGTGGAGGTGCCCAGGGAGTGGCATATGTGCTCCAAATGCATCTCAGAGCTTGCATGTGCTCCCCTGCCTTCCCTCTCGGAAGAATGCCTCCCGGGCTCTTCAGCTCATGCCTCTCCCGCTGTACTGAAATAGGAGACCGAGGCTCAGAGACCCCTGAGTCTCACACCACCCCTCACCTGCAGAACCCCATTCTCCAGCCGTGAGCCCCCTGCACTGCTGAGCCCCCTAGCCATTGGCTTAGGCCCCGGAGCATCTGTGGGCTCCCTCCCACTCTACTTGCCCACTGGGCCCCGCCACCCTCCAACCCCCCAAACCCGAGTGCCCCCCCACCAGAGAGGGGGAAGCAGCAGGTGTTGATGCTAATCAGTGTTCACAGCCCAGAACTGCAGTCGCTCCCAGGCTCACACACTCCCCAAAATTAAACACTCATTATACAAAATTAATTGACATTAATTAGCAAAAATTAAAACTTTAAACACAGCAAGGCGCTTTGAGGGGAGGAGTGGAGCAGGCGGGCTCTGCATTTGTCACCCCCCCACTTCCCACCCGCCCACTACCCCCAAGTCTCCCCACTTCTATCTTGAAGCAGGCTGGAGGAGTTCAGGCCGGATCTGCATCTGTGCACCACTGTGCACCACTGTGAAACAGGGCCTGGCCTTGTGAGTCCCCGTCAAGGGTCCAGAGCGACCTGTACCAGTCATTTGCTGCTGGTACTCCACATCTAGTATTTACCTAAGGTGTCAGGCACCTCACCTCTGGCCAGGTCCCCAAGAGCTCAGCTGAGAAAAGGGAGAGTTGTAGATAAGTGAACACATTGTAAGAACTCTGCTCACCTCCTACCCTCCCACCCCTGAGTACCTGGAGGTCTAGGTACCACGGCCTTTCTACTCTGTCCCACCTTGCTGTGCAACCTTAGTTAAGACACGTTCCTCTCAGCTAGTTCTCTGTTCGTGTGATCAGGGGACAGCTCTAGGGGAGCACATGGGCTTCTGTCTGCTCTGTCACCTGCTGTCATTGATGTAGATTTCTTGGTTTGCTCTAGTGAGACCCCAGGGGCTGTGTATCAAGGTCATTTCAAGAGCATATGGTGGCCCAAGGGACTGAATTGCTGGCGGTAGAATACCAAGCCTCAGAGGGATGCGTCTTGGGGCCAAAGGGCATCTGTTTTCTTTGCCTAGGGGTCTGCCTGCCCCAGAGAAAAGGAGAGCGGCACCCTCTGTAGGTGGCAGCTCCAAAACCAGACCATTATTTTCCATCTTTGCTTCCTAAGTCTCCAAGGGTCTTTCAGCAGGCTGGCAGGACAACAGAAGGACCCCATCGTCTGTTTCACAGGACTTTGGGGGTTGAGAGCCCTGGCTCTGGGTGGAACTGGGTCAGAAGCCATCCTCCACTCATTCCCCCTCTCTGTACCCCTCTCTTTCCAGCCAGTGCCAATATCTGCAACGTGGTCCTGATGCGCTATGGGGAGCTTGAGGAAGGGATTGATGTCCTTGATGCTGACGGCAACCTCGTGGGCTCCTCTAAGATCGCAGCCAGACATGTGGGTCACCTAGAGGCTTGGGGCCCTGCCAGGGGATTGGTGTTCCAGTACAGAACCTGTGCATTCCTTAGGGTTTCCACCACAGAACCCTGCCTTGGACCCAGTGCCCTCCTGTGCCCTCCTCCCATCTGCACACACCCCAGGCCTCAAGATCTGTCCCCAGCCAAGCTGGTCCTGGACATTTGCTTGCTGCTCTCCAGCTTCCGTTCCCATTCTTGTCCCAGCCCCTCAGGTCTGGCTTCTCAGAGGAGGTGCTAATTGGAGAGGGGAACAGAGGCCCCAGGGCTTTTGGAAGCTGTACACGGTGGTGTGGGGGCTGCTACCTTGTGGGGAGCAGTGCCCAGCCTGGAGCTCTGGGGTTTGAGGCTGTGGAAGACATTGTAGCCTCTGCAGATGGTTCCTTATGAAACCCTCTTCCCCAGGCCTCCCCACTGTAGCTCTTGTGATTTAACACACACACACACACACACACACACACACACATATACACATACACACACATATACACACATACACACACATATACACACATACACATACATACACACACATACACATACACATACACACATATACACACATACACACACATACACATACACACATATACATACATACACACACATACATACACACACACACACACACACACACACACACTCTCACACATGCTCCAGCACGTGTGTACTTGTCCTGCTGCCCTGGCCTCTGGGACTGGAGCACAGGGTCAGCCATGGGGATGGAGCATCATTCCCGCTCCTCAGGAGAGGAGCTGGTTTACTCCTGCACATGAGACCTCTTGATTAGCCTGTGGTCCTCTCTTCCTTCCCCACCCATCAGGGGAAGCCATGGCCTACTTATGGCTTGTGAGGGGCCAGGGCTGGATGACATGCCCCACCTGGCTCCAGGCCCATCGATCCTGCCCACACCTGTTCTGGAGCCTGGAAAGACCGTTTCCTGGTCCTTCCTGTGGCTCCTAAGTTCTTGGAGAAACTTTCAGTAGTGATCTCATCCTCAGAGGGAGCCGAGCCTGTTTCCTATCCTCTTACGGCTCAGGGAGCCCATAGTCCTTCAACCTTGCTTGGCCTGTTTCTCTCTCCTTGGAGAGACTGTGGGTATCTGAGGGCCAGGAGGCTTTCCTGGAGCTTCGTCTAGGGCTGGGAGCCCAGGGGTCAAAGGGACTCTGATATGGCTGTCCAAACACAGAATTTCCACTTAGCTGTGCCCCAAGGTATGCACACGTCCCCCAGAGACCCCATGGGATCCTGAACAAGGCCTCAGGCAGACCCTGGATTGGATCCTGAGCATGCTCAGTCAAAGCTTGTCCCCCTTAAAAGCTGACCTCTTCTCACTAAGAAAGATTCCTCAGAGCTGGGGCTGTAGCTCAATTGGTAGTATACTTGCCTGGGGTCATGGCACACACCTATAATTCGAGACCATTCTAGGCTACATAGTTCAAGGTCATCTTGGGATACAGAAAGAAAGGGAAAAAATGTTGGAGCCAAGAGATAGAAGAGGAGAGGGGAGGGGAGGGGAGGGGAGGGGAGGGGAGGGGAGAAGAAAGTACCCTTAGAATCTGGCCTCTCAGACTGGGAATCTCTTAGGTCACCTGTGTGCTGCTCCTCCAACCCCTGACCCGTATATCTCAGGCTGGGAAGGGTGCCCCCTGCTGTCCGAGGAACCTGCCAGTTCCGTGGCATTCCCTCCACCATGCAGCAAGTACAAGGAATCTGCTCTTCCCAAGTACTTGTGGGTGAGGGTGAGGTGAAATTGAAGGTGATGTTTCTCAGGTTTGGATCCAGCTCTCTGAGCTCCGCTGTGAGTGCCCTGAGCCCTGCCACATGTGCTGAACAGCAGCGCACACAGAGGATCCTCAGTGAGCCCTGCCTTGTGGCTGTCCCCGGCCCTGAGCCCTGCCACATGTGCTGAACAGAAGCGCACACTGAGGATCCTCAGTGAGCCCCTGCCTTGTGGCTGTCCCCGGCCCTGAGCCCTGCCACATGTGCTGAACAGCAGCACACACCGAGGATCCTCAGTGAGCCCCTGCCTTGTGGCTGTCCCCGGCCCTGAGCCCTGCCACGTGTGCTGAACAGCAGCGCACACCGAGGATCCTCAGTGAGCCCCTGCCTTGTGGCTGTCCCCGGCCCTGAGCCCTGCCACGTGTGCTGAACAGCAGCACACACCGAGGATCCTCAGTGAGCTCCTGCCTTGTGGCTGTGCCCGGCCCTGAACCCAGCTCACCCCCGCCTATCCCACCCTCAGGCCCTGCTGGAGACGGCACTGACACGAGTGGTCCTGCCCATGCCCATCCTGGTTCTTCCTCCGATCGTCATGTCCATGCTGGAGAAGTGAGTCAGGCTGTGGGGACATAGGGGACACTGGGGAGGGGACCCATGGGTCTGCAGCAAGGGGCAGGGGAGCCGTGGTGACCCGCCTAGCTGTGTATCTGGGGTAGAAAGCATCCTTTCTGCTTGCCACTATCCCAGACAGTGGGGCTGCAATCACTGCTCCACCGAGAATTCATGGAGTTTTCCTGTGCTGGGCATGCTCGGTGCTGCTAGTGGTAGCCTGTGGACAAGGCTGGGCCTGGCCTGGGGGACTGGCAGTTCTGGTGGGACTCAGTGCATGCCTGTGAATGTGTGTGTGCACACACACTCCCAGCAAGCAGTGCTAGCCTGTTGTGAAGACAGTCCGAGGCGGGAAGACTAGATAGGTGGCCAGCGCCACCTCTTGCAGGGATCCGTCCTAACCCAACCTTCCCAAGCCTTGATTTCTCCACTATAAAACTGGAACTAAGAGCTGGAGAGATGTCTTGGTGGTCAAGAGCATTGACTGCTCTTGCGGAGAACAGGGGTTTAGTTCCCAGCACCCACATGCAGCTATCAACCATCTATAACTCCAGCTCCAGGGGATGTGACACACTCTTCTGGCCATGAGCATTGTATGTACACATGGGTGCACTTACATACATGCAGGCAAAACACTCATACACATACAACGAAACAAAAACAAAACCCAGAACAACACCAAGATATGGCTCATCCACGCCGGATAGCCCTCGAGGAGGTAAAGCATGACTATCAGGAGTTGGAGGCTGACGATACATGGTGAGCTCCAGGCCAGCCTGAGCTACATTATGAGATACTGTCACACACAAAAAAACAAGAAGTAGGTTGGACATGGTGGTATATGCCTTTAGAGCTAGCAGAGACAGGCAGATGTCCATGAGTTCAAGGCCAGCCTGGTTGATATAGTGAGTTCCAGGCCAGCCATAGTAACCTAGTGAGACCCTACTGGAACAAACAAACAACAAAACCCACAAGTTAATTATAAAACTGGAATAAGAATCTCCCTGGCTCCCTCAGGGGATACTCAAAGGATGACTGTTTGTAATGTCACCATCCATAAAATATAGGGAACATCACAATGCCAGTAATAGAGTGCTTCTACTTATTAATGAGTGTGAAACGGCAGGGGGAAGACTGGCTGCTGGAAAGAGTCTGACTGATGAGCGAAGAACTAGGGTCCAGGGGAGGGCAGGGAAGGGCCCTAGGTGGAGGGACCTAGAGGTGCTGAGCCTACTGTGCAAGTGCCCTTGAACAGGTGATTGATTACACCTTCCACCTGGATGCCTCCCCCATAGTGGCTCCCTTGAGACTGGAGGCATTGTAGGAAAAGCACAGTTGGGGGCACCCCATGTAGGGGTCTGAGGCTGGAATCCACCTTATTCTGATCATAGTAATTACAGCAGCTGGCAGCTCTTAGGCTATTTGCCTCCTCAGAGGCCTTCCTTGACCACCCCATCAAGAGAACAGCCACCACCACTCCCTCTGCCTTCGTTGTGCCTTGTTCCCCCTAACGATGCTTATCCAAGCCTATCTATCTGCCCCACTTAGGCCAGGAGGTTAATGCCCTGCGGAGCAGCTAGTGCAGTTTCTGGCACATAGCAGATGCTCAGTAAGTTTACTGAATGAAAGTTTTCCTTTAACTCTCAAAGCCGAAGGTTATGACATCCCTGCTTTACAGATTTGAAAGGGAAGGCAGATAAGTGTGTTCTGTGATTTGCAGTCACACATGGGGGTGGCTCTAGAACCTGGGTCCTTTCTGCTACACTGCCTCTTAGGTCTTTGGGTCTTTGGGTCACAACCCATAATCAGCATGAGTTTGGGTCCTGCATGGAGAAAGAAAGGAAAGAGTAGCTTTGGGGCCTGGCCTCAAGAAGCCTCTGCTTATATAGACACCTAGGTGAGCCACAATGAGACCTAGGCAATGTGTCTTTGGTCCCAAATGACCTTGAGAAAAGGGCCCTGCAGCAAGGAAGGAAGCATAGCAGGACTTTTGCAGAAAGAAGGGCCTTTGGGGGCAGGGTGTGGGCTAGCTCTGTGGATGCGGAAGGGCCTTTGGGGGCAGGGTGTGGGCTAGCTCTGTGGATGCGGAAGGGGTCCAGCATGGCTGAAGCAATGTGTACCCTTTGGAACCAGTGAATGAGGAGCTCGTGTGCCGACTTAAGAGGATCCTTCCCTACCTCAGAAGAGAATGGAGCCTCTGGGAGGTACCTGAGCACGAGGTTAAAGATAATCTGGTGTGGTAGTCCAAAACTCAGAAGGCTGAAGCAGGAGGATTGCATGAGATTGAGGCTCGTCTAGACCACATAGTGTATTCTAGGCTGGCCTGAGCTACAATGTGAGACCCTGTTTCAAAAACACAAAAAGGAAGAATAGAGGGATGGATGGATGGATGGAAGGAAGGAAGGAAGGAAGGAAGGAAGGAAGGAAGGGAAAAAAGGTAAATAAGATTAATCTAATATGGAAGCTTACATAAAAATCAACAGATTCTAGGAGGAGTCTTTTGTGTCTCTGGCTTTCGTGTGCTCAGATCTCTACTGAACTACAGCTGTCCCCAAATACCAGTGACTGCAAGTACAGACATGTAGACAAGGGGCAGGCACAGAGGGCAGAGCTTTTGTCCCAAATGAAGCCTGATCTCGGGGAGTATGGAGTATGCTCACTACACACTAGTTAGTCACCTGTCACTTGTGCAAGAGTCTGGTGGGACAGAATCCTCACTTGGCAGGTTAAACACAAAAACTTCTTTATACACACAGGAGTCAGAGGACTGCAGAAGGAAGCTGGTCCCCCAAGGCTCAGGAAAGCTCCTGGGAGGATGGGGTCTTATCTGTCCATGGCCCTACACAGAGCAGCTGAGGGGTCCAAAGGCCCTGGGCTATGAGTTTTATGCCTTGAGATAACTTGGCTAGCACATGCAAACATGAGGGGCAGAGCCCAGGCTATAATCCCTCCTCCCTGTCTGAGTTCCAGCCTCCCCAGCACAGCCTGCAGGTACCTGAGAACTACAAGCAAGAGGAGGTAGAAAGCGGCTAGCCAAAGCCAGCCGGGGACTCATCCTTTGGCATGAGTTTACTGCCGAGAAATGTGGTCTGTAATGCCTTCCCAGTTTGCAGAAAGTGAGATGATGGTTAGAGTCTATTGCTTTGTGGATTAAGACTCTTGGCTTTGGGAGTATGGGAAGTAGTGTGGAATTATGCAGGCTCCAAGCATCTTCAACCTCATGGCCTGGTTCTCTCAGACATCAAAGAAGCTTCCAGGGTAGGATAATGAGATGTCAGTAATCTGGGGCTCTTGGCAGCTTAGTAAGTGCCTGCTCCTTCCCTGGAGTTCCTGGGGTGATTTCTGGGAAGAACAAAGAATCCAGCCCAAGTTCCTTCAGGAATATCAAGATGAAAAAGAAAGACCCCATTTGTATGCTCGAAGACAATATCACACCTACTGAAGAACTATAGGTTTCATGGCAGGAAAGCTAGGGTTCTATAGCACAGCCAGCGGAGATTTGTAGCAGGAAACCAACAGCCAGGGCAGCCGGGCCTGACTGTAGAGCTTTCCCAGCCTCAGTTTCCTACTTGGAGAATTGGAATGCTGGCTCTTCTGGCCTTGGTGACTCCCACTATCCAGCGGCTCTTTCCCTAGGGGTGCTGGCAGCCAAGCATCTCAGTCTCTGATGCAGGAGCAGGCCCCTGCTGAGGAGGCTGACTCAAAAGGGCAGCCCCCACCCTCTGGAGCCAGGTTGGGAGAGAGTCTGGACAGCCTGGGAGAAAAGACAAAAGCACACTTACAAAGCAGCTGACTTGCAAATTAATGGAGCGCAAAGTAGAGCTGCACTGCAAGTGCTGAAGGAATGCACAGCAATGGGGCACCAGCTGTTGTGTGGCGGCCGGGTGGGACTGGCTTGCTTGCCTCTGGCCTCAGTCTATCCTCTCTGGGAGGAACACTCTGATCTGGAGCTTGGGCCTTCTAGGATAAGATAGATAGAAAGAAATTCAGTGAGCTCCTTCGTCCTTGGCTCGGAGATCTAAAGACATCTCAAGTGGAAAGTAGAGGGGCCTAGTCTAATGCAGGAAGCATCCTCCCCATCCCGCCACCCCCCCCCCCAGCATGGACCTTACCTGCAGCACCTACCAGTCTGGCCAAGGAGGAAGCTGAGTTCACACTCAGGGCTGGGAGGCCCCCAGATGTAATCCCTCAGAAGCAGGTGTCTATCTGGGGACAGAAAAGCTATAGCTTCAGCCCTGTAGCCCTGGCTCAGGGTACACTGGAAAAACACACCAGGGAGGGTGGAAGCTGGGCGAAGGTCCAGTCCCCACTCATGGCAGATCCCTGAGTCTGCGACCCAGCCTCCTTCAGTGCCTGGAATCCGGGTCTTTCCTTTCTCCAGGCATTCGCACATCTCTCCATCTGCATATTTTAGCTCTCCCAGCTGCCTTTCCATCCCTGCCTGCCATTTCTGTCTCCTCCCCTCCCCGTGTCTTGCTGGATTCTCTCTCCAGACCTACTCTGGGCTTTGCAAAGGCTGTAGCCTTGGTCTTGCTCCTTGCTGAGCTGAAGGCACAGGCCTGGACTTCCCGGGCCTTCTTGTCCAGAAATGACTTCCGTCAGCCTAAGCTGAGAGCGGCCAAGATGACAGCCATGGAAGGACATCTGTCCAGAGCCACCTCCTGAAAGTCCCTTGGGCTGAGCTTGGGGTCAGTCACCCTTCCCTCAGGGCTATGCTTCCAGAAACTTCACAATCTCCCTGGCACTGAACAGGCACCAGACCAGGGCAGCCCCACCTTAGCCTGAGTCCCCCCTCCCTGTTCCGCTTGAGAAGTTGCTATGAACTGCCTACCACACAGGATGGGGAGGGGGGGTCCAACCACTCTGTGACTTCAGAGGGAGCCCAGGAGGCCTTGGGCTAATCCAGGAAAGTCTTTTTATGAACTTTTTAAAATATTGATGATTTTATGTGTAAGAGTGTTTTGCCTACATGTGTGTAAGTGTACCTATATTGTGTAATACCTGTGGATATCAGAGGAAGGCATTGATCCCCTGGAACTGGAGTTATAGATGGTTGTTAGCCGCCATGTGTGTGCTACCAATTGAACCCAAGTCCTCTGCAAGAGCAAGTGGTGCTCTTAACCTCTGAGCCATCTCTCCAGCCCCATCTTGCCCATCTTAATCCTTTGATGAAACACTCTCTCCCTCTCCCTGGTAGCTCAACCTAGGCTTCATCCAACATCTATACAGAACATGGGGTCTGGGCCAGCCAGAAGCCAGGAGAGCAACTCAACTATTTTTACATCCTCTGCACAGATAACTGGACAGTACCACAGCAATAATGGTGGAGACTTTCTTGCTGAGACCTAGTGGGCCGACCTTCTGATTTGTACAGAATTCATAAGCAGATGGGTCTTTATACCTGAATGAGAACATAGAAGGCCAGCTGCTTCTGAGAAGTGTGAACTGCATTTATGAATGCCAGTTTCTGGGTCTATTGCCAACTGAAGGAGAGTCCTATGGTGTGAAGAGCCCTTGGGAATTAATGCTTTTAACTGGACCATTGTCCTAGTTGTGCTGTTTAATCAGGGCCAGGTGTTCTTGGGATTGTCCCAGAGGGTGCAGGTGATAGAAGGGTTGGCTGCCCTGACACTGGGACACTTACTCCAGGGGACTGGATTAATCAGCTTTCCCTTGTTCTGATAAACCCCTGAGATGATCAACTCAGAAAGAGAAGAGGGTGACTTTGGCTCACTGTTTCAGATGTTTCAGTCCATCACCATAGGTCCTGTTACCTTGGCCTGTGGTGGAAGTAGGAGGCAGAACAAGGCTGATGCCTTCACATGGAGCAGAAAGAGACGGAGGGGGTGCTGGAGTCCCGTTATCCCCTTCAGGAGCACACATTCAGTGAGCTGAAGACCTCCCACTGACCCCACCCACCTCAAAGTTTTGGCTACTTCCCAATAGCGTTAGGTGTAGCCTTTAACGTGAGGGCCTCCCAGGACATTTAAAATCCAAACTGTAGCATTCTTCACTGTGATTGGTGCCAGACCTCCTGTGTGGCTACTGAGGTAAGGGTTAGGGCCTGCCTAACATCCTTGGGTAAATGGTCCAGATATCCATCTTTCTGGGTCCACTAGGTCTCCCTGGGTGGAATGCCATAGATCATGTGGTGAAGGGGTGCTTGTTAGCTAGGGTGACCCCCACTCTGTCCAGAGAACTCATTCACACTAGAGAAGGAGTTGTCACGCCTCTTTCCAGCCTGGGAATCCTAACTGGTTGTAACATGCCTGGGGGCAAAGATGGCACAGGGCCCTGAAGTTGGGAGCCAGGAGCAGCTGAGGGTGACAGCACCCACAGGAGTCAGAGTCTAGTTGGGAAGGGAGCAGCTCAGGGTGACAGCACCCACAGGAGTCAGAGTCAAGTCAGGAGCCAGGAGCAGCTCAGGGTGACAGCACCCACAGGAGCCAGAGTCAAGTCAGGAAGGGAGCAGCTCAGGGTGACAGCACCCACAGGAGTCAGAGTCAAGTCAGGAAGGGAGCTGCTCAGGGTGACAGCACCCACAGGAGTCAGAGTCAAGTCAGGAGCCAGGAGCTGCTCAGGGTGACAGCACCCACAGGAGTCAGAGTCAAGCCAGGAGCCAGGAGCAGCTCAGGGTGACAGCACCCACAGGAGTCAGAGTCAAGTCAGGAGCCAGGAGCAGCTCAGGGTGACAGCACCCACAGGAGTCGGAGTCAAGTCAGGAAGGGAGCAGCTCAGGATGACAGCACCCACAGGAGTCAGAGTCAAGCAGGGAGCCAGGAGCAGCTCAGGGTGACAGCACCCACAGGAGTCAGAGTCAAGTCGGGAAGGGAGCAGCTCAGGGTGACAGCACCCACAGGAGTCAGAGTCAAGCAGGGAGCCAGGAGCAGCTCAGGGTGACAGCACCCACAGGATTCAGAGTCAAGTCGGGAGCCAGGAGCAGCTCAGGGTAAAAGCACCCACAGGTGTCAGAGTCAAGCAGGGTGCTACCACTGCCCGCAGAGTTACCCAAGGCTGATCACTATCCTTCCCTCAGCCCTTAGCTAGAAGTGATCAGTGGATGTCTTCCATTCCCACACATAGGACAGGACCGCCCCTCCTGTGTTGTGTGCAAGTGCACATGTGTGTGTGTTCATGTATGCTTTGCCTACCCCCCAGATGGCACCTATTGGGGTTTGCCTGCAGTTCAACGATAAGGTGCCCCTAAGGGTCATCTCATGCACCTTTGTGTCTTCTCAGGAACAGGGGCTGACAGTCTCTTCTGTCACCCCCCTTCCATGTGTGACTTTCTTGCTGCAGGGCCACATGGTAGGTGGGTGCCCCACTGTGAGGACTCATTTTTTTTTTAACAACTTTATGGAGGAACAGTTTCTTTTTTTTAATTTTATTTATTTTTTATGTGTATGAGTGTACTGTCTGCATATAGGTTTGTGCACCTGTGTCGTGCAATGCCTCGGCGGTCTGAAGAAGGTGTCAGATTCCCCTGGAACTGGAGTTTAAGATGGTTCTCAGCTGCCATGTGGGTGCTGGGGAATCAAACCCGGGTCCTCTGCAAGAGCAGTCGGTGCTCTTAACTACTAGGCCATCTCTCCAGCCCCAAGAACTCAATTTTTATTTAAGTGGCTGACAGTTCCTTGGTGGGCCCAGCAATGTCCTAACTAGAGAATTCCACAAAGACTGAATCCTCATCTTCTGATTAGCTGGAGATGCACAGGGCTGCAGAACCAGCTGCCTTGGCCCTCAGGTAGTGTGGGACACAGGGTGACAGCTCTTGGTTACCCAGGCCGGCCTGTGGCCTCACAGAGTTCCTCTTTCCTCTCCCCACAGGACCGCTCTCCTGCAGGCGCGCCCGCGACTGCTGCTACCTGTGCAAAGCCTCGTGTGCCTGGCAGCCTTTGGCCTAGCCCTGCCGCTGGCCATCAGCCTCTTCCCGCAAATGTCAGAGGTCAGTGGAGGTCAAGGGCAGGGCAGGGAGGGGCCATTTATTAACAAAGACTTAGCCAGTACTGACTAGTGCTGAGCCAGGTACTGCGTGAACCATAAAGAAAACTGGGTATGATGCATGTCTGTAATCCCAACATTTTTATTTTATTTTATTTTATTTTGAGACAGGGTTTCCCTATAGCCCCAGCTGGCCTGGAACTCACTCTGTAGATCAGGCTGGCCTTGAACTCACAGAGATCTATCTGCCTGCCTTTGCCCCGACTCCCGAGTGCTAGGATTAAAGGCATGTGCCAGCATGCCCGGCTTAAAAGACGGTCCTCAGCCGCCATGTGGGTGCTGGGAATCGAATCCAGGTCCTCTGCAGGACCAGTCGGTGCTCTTAACCACTTAGCCATCTCTCCAGCCCAATCCCAACGTTTTAATGGGGGACTACTTTGAGTTTAAGGCTAGCCTGGTATTCAGAATCATTTCAAAGCCAGCTCAAGGTGCAGAGAGAGACCCTTTCTCAAAAAAAAAAAAAAAGTGAAAGAAAAACAGTGACTAAGATTGGTTCAGGCCCTGACCTCTCAGAAATGAAGGTCAAGCTGTAACACAAGGATGGTATGGAATAGCAAATGAGGGTTCAAAGAAGGTTAGGAGGATACACGAGAGGCAGCAGACCCAACAGAACCTAGAGGGAAGTGGTGCTTCCTTGGAGCCTGGAAGCTGAGTCGGAATTGCCCAGGTGAGAAGGGGCTTGGGGAGCACATGGGCTGGGATCAGTGGTGTGAGGGTCCTGAGATGAGGCAGCACATGGCATGTCCCACCTGACTGAAATCTGCACTGTGAGCAATAGATGAGATGGGCCAGGCAAGGCAGGCTGGGCCCGTGTGCTGGTAGGAAGTTAGAGGCTGAAGCAGAGGACAGGTACCATGCAAAGGGCGCACAGAGGATTCTTGACTGTGAAGGATGTCCTCCATGGCTGTGTCATGAGGCTCGGAGCTCTAGAGAAGGAAGCATCAGGAAGCCGTGCGGGCGTCCAGTGAGAAGTGGTGGTGGCTTGGACCAGGATGTTGGCAGTGGGTATCGAGAAACGGGGCCACTGTGAGAATTGGGCAACTGCTTGGGATTCTTGTGAAGAACTGCATGTGGTGGGAGGGAAAGGGAGCCTTGGAGGATGTGCCTGGCTTGCTGGTCTAGAGAGCAGAAGGCAGATGTAGGCACTCGATAATAAGATGGAGATGGAAAGAGGGGAGGGTTGAGGCAGGACAGACAGTTGAATCAGATGAAACTGTGGGTGGGAGGATCCTGTGGACCATGCAAGTGGAAGTGCCCTGTGGGGAGCTGGCTCCAGGTGTCGAATCCAGGACAGTGGTCTGGGCGGGGACAAGATAGAGGACACCAGGCAAGGGCAGAGAAAGACTTAGTGGGACAGGGAGGATGGAGAGTGCCTCTTGTCGTCCAGGCAGTAAAAGTAAGTTCCCAACAGAAGGAGTGCGGCCTGGCATGGAGGGAGCTGCAGCCTAGAGAGCTTTTTTTTCTTGACATCTTCCTTTTAAAAACAGGAGGGAGAGGAATTTGTGTAACTGTGAAAGGGAACTGGGGCTAGGAGCTCATGGCTAGAAAGGGGCCAATTAATTCTGGGCATGCGATTTCAGGGGGGCCATGTGCTTCACCAAAGGCCCCTAGGAGGAGGAAGGAGGGCAAGCTGGAGTTCCTAGAGGGAAGACAGGGAAGGTGACAATACTGAAGACTACAAGTTTAGGACCTCTGTGCAGGAGCTTGAGTCACTGCTTGCTACTGAGTCTTGGGACCTGGGCAGGAGACTCTGGTAGAGGTAGGGCTCCTGCTGTGGGCATTGTCCAAGGCATATCGGACTGAGAACCTGGTGTGGGATATGAGTCTGCAGGTACTTGGGCCATTGGCACCCAGCTTTGTTGTAAGGCAGGATATTCTCCCAGTCCTGGGAAAGCTGAGCCTGGGGACTCATTGGAACCCAGAGCTATATGTTGCCTAAAAGCCCTGGAGACAAGGCAGAGCGGTTACTCCATGGTTCCTGGGCATATTGCTGTGCTAGAGGTTCTGTCTGCCTAGTGAGGGACCCAGGTCACCAAATCAGAAGCCATCCCAGCTGGAAGGATTTCAATCATTCAGCTTTATCACTTTCTTGGCTCTGTTGGAAAACAAGGTCCACAGCAACTTTGGGGCCAGCCCTCAGTTATAGAAGCCAGTGTTGATGTGAAAGTGCTGCTGGCCACACCCCGCTGCAGATAGGGGTTCAATCAGATGCTGCTTGGGGCTCCAGTCCAGGCACAGACTCCTGTCCCACTTGCCTGCTCAAGTAAGCATGGATATTAATTCTTTTTGGTGTCTAGACAAATTATTTCTTTTTCAACATGTTTTAATTTTATGCCTACTTGTATGTAAGTGTACCCGTGGGTACAATGCCTGTGGAGGCCAGAAGAGGGCGTCAGACCCCCTGGAGCTGGAGCTAAGAGGACAGTTGTTAGTTGCCATGTGGGTACTGGGAACCAAACCTGGGTCCTTTGTAAGAGTAACCAGTGTTCTTAGCTGCTGAGCCATCTCTCCAGCCTCACCAAATTCTTCTTATCAAAACTCAAGCCTTTTCTGGATTGGGAAGAATACAGCAATCACATAACTGGTTTTCGTCCTCCACAAGGGTGGGCAGGAACATGCTCTTCAGAGCTCCCTGCTTAGCTGTGTCTACCACAGCGGGGTACAGGAAACCTGGGTTATGGGGGTGTTTGGGGGTTTGTCTGCTACCCATGGCACCATCAGCCAATTGATTGAGAGGACCTCATTCCCCTATTCATACTCCCAATTAATTCTAACGAGGCACTGCTTCTGCTGTACAGGGATCACGCCTAACATCCCAGAAGCCAGGGGGATTTGCCGTAATAAGTCTGAACTTGCATGAGCTGACCCAACCTTGCCAAAAGTCACCAAGGCTGTCAACAGAAGTAATCACTGAAACACTAATTAATTAACTAGGAGACTTGGAGACCAAGTTTAGGAACTGGTGCCTACAATGGCTGCTTGCTGTGAATGGTGTGACTCCCTGAACCCAGAGGTCAAGGGAAGATTAATCTGCCCTCCTGTGCCTAGGAGAGCTTTGCTTCTTCTTCTTTTTTTTTTTTTTTTTCATTTTCATTTTATGTGTGTGTTTTGCCCACATGTATGAAAGTGCAGCCAGCATGCAATGCCCGTGGAGGCCACAAGAGGGCGTTGGTCCCCTGGCACTAGAATTACAAATGATTGTTAGCTTTCATGTAGGTGCTGGAAACTGAATCTGTGTCCTCTGGAAGCCTCAAACCTATGGTCTGGGCAGGGTGTACAGGGTCTGCTCTGTGACCAGGAGGTTAAAGCTGCAGTGGAGCACTGGCTAGGCTGGCTTGGCCAGCTGTGCCCAGATGTTGTCCCAATAGTTCCTTGCCATACAGGCTGGGTGCTTTCCCTGGGTGGTCTTGTAAGACCACCCCAGCCTGGGCTCGTGGAGCCTCTGTTCTGGTGTTGAAAATAAAGACATGTGGTGGCACACGCCTTTAATCCCAGCACTCGGGAGGCAGAGGCAGACGGATCTCTGTGAGTTCAAGGCCAGTCTGGTCTACATAGTGAGCTCCAGGCCAGCTGGGACTAAAGGGAGACCCTGTCTCAAAAAGACAAAAAAGAAAAAAATAATAAAATAAACTCAATAACTGACTTTGGGTGTGGTGTAACCCTAGCACTCAGGAGGCAGGGGCAGGATTCACTGTGACTTTGAGGCCAGCCTCATCTATATAGTAAGTGGCAGGCTAGCCAGGATTACATAGTGAGCTCCTGTGTCAAAAATAAATAAATAAGCTGGGTGTGGTGATGTATGCCTTCAGTCCTAGCACTTGGGAGGCACAGGCAAGTGGATCTCTGTGAGACTGAGGCCAACCTAATCTGCATAGTGAATTCTAGACCAGCTGTGCCTACTAGGAGACACAAAAAAACAAACAAACCTGGATGTGGAAGTCACCACCTATGATCTTAGCACTTGAGAAGTTGATGCAGGAGGATCAGGAGTGCAAGCCTATCCTTGGCTACACAGTGAGTTTGAAAAGACAGCCTGGGCTACATGAGTCCCTGTCTCAAATAAACTGAAAACAAATCAGGTGAAGGTGGTAGCCATGATGGAAGTAAAGGTTCGGGCTGTGCTATGGCTTGCTCCAAGGACCCTGTAGGTGGGATAGGTTGTGGGGGCCTCCCTAGTTGAGGGGGTCCTCACCGTGATGGCCTTTGTGGCCCTACTCTCTGAATATTGGGGCTCTGAACTCCTGGAAAACGTGGTTACCTCTGTCCCTCCACACTGCCCCCATGCACACTGGTGCCTTGGGTCCCTCTGGGGAGATGTCCAGGGTCCATCTAGTCTTTAGGCCCATGGGCTTGGCTCCCACCCGAGCCTGGACTGTGCGATGACAAATGTCCCTGCAACTCTGACAGCCGGTGTTCCCTACCTGGAAGTGTGTCCAACCTGGTTAATGAACCTCATGTCTCTCTGGGAGCAAGAAGCAGTACCCTGGCCCAGCCCTCCCTCACCCCTGCCTCTGGCTTTCTTTGTGCCTCTTTCTTTGCTTCTTGAGTCCTCCGGGACTCTCCCCCGCCCCAGGTCACCCCCTCCCACTGCTCTCTGGGGAACTCAGGGGGGCTGGGGAACAGGGCTGATGTACAAGGGGGAGCCATTGTTCAACAATCTGGTTTTGTCCTCATCTTGTTGGCAGGCGACAGGAGGGGAGCAAAAGGTTAATGAGGCACTGTGAACGGGCTGCGGCGGGCGGGCGGGCGGGCGGGCGGGCAAGCCGGCGCGGTGACAGGGAACTAATTAGGAGCAGTTTAACAGGAGGAAAAAGTGAAATCTCCTCTTCACCAACTGTCAATAATTAGCCGATTTGGTGAGGTTGAAATGTGTCCACAGAAAAGGGTGGGGTTTGTCTGGGACTAGTGAGGCATGGGGAGTGCGGGACAACCAGAGCTCCAACCTGTCCCCAGGTGGTGGGGTACAGAGGCTATCCTGAAGCAGTCCCCCCACCCCGCCTCCCTTCTACTCTCTGGCTTGCTTTCTCTAGCTTCAGCCCTCTATGTGGCTTGAGTTGAGACTTCGACTGAAAGACGAAGTGTTGGAACTAAGTTTCTTCTCGTCTCTGCCCTGTAGGAACCTGGAAGTGAGAACAAGAAGCAGGTGCTGGAGTCAGGAAAGGCATGGCAGCCGTGTGACTTAAAGTCTCACGCTGGCGTCTGCTTAGCCCGCAGCACGGGTATGCTCTCTGATTGGTGGCTGAATGGTGCCAAGAGGAGACTGGGCAGGGCATTGGACCACCTGGGGATGCCTTCCTTGTCTCCTGGACACTCCTTCAGGCTTCTGTAGGGCCCAGCCCAGGAGACGAAGATTAGGCCCTGAGGCCATAGGGTGAAGCTGCAGGCACAAGCCAGGGCTGCTCTGTGGCAGAGTTCTCCCAGGGGCAAGGAGTCATGTTCACAGCCTTCCTGTTGAGCCTGTTTGCACTGTTGTCTTGCTTTGTTGGTTCTTGGCCTTTGGCCTTCCCTGACACCTCAGCAGATGGATTCCCCCTCCCCACTTTGTAGCTTCTGCTGAGCAACTCGACTGGAAGAAAATTCAGCTCTGCCAGCCCAGCCACTCCCTTACCCTAACTGGTCCCCATCTCAACTCCAGAGGGCCAGAGGCATGCTGGGAGGGAAGCTGAAGCCCTCTTGTGGTCCTCAGCACTATCTGTATACCATCTCCAATTTGGGGCCCCTAAAGTAGCTTCTAAAGCCACATCCGTGCTGTAGATTAGAACCCCAGGGCTAGGTAGACCCAGCCCTTCTCAGTGTCTACCCTCACTTCTTCTTGTCCCTTAACTTCTTCCATGGTTAAGAAACAAAGGTACCTGGCATGGTGGCACATGCCATTAATTTCAGCATTCTGGAGGTAGAGGCAGGTGGAATTTCAAGGCCAGCCTGGTCTACATAAGTGAGTTCCAGGATAGCTGCGGCTACATGGAGACCCTGGCTCAAAAAGACCCCCCCCAAAAAAAAAGAAAGAAAAAGAAAAAGAAAAAAAAAAAGATGTGGACAGCCCTGCAAAGGTAGGAAGAATGCGAGCACCCCAGTGGCTACTAGAAACACGACTCTCTCTCTCCCCCTTGTCATCCCTGAGGAAAATGGTGACCTTGATGAACAAGCTAGGCAGCTGTGACCTTCTGGAAGCTAGTATCTTCCCCAAATAACTTTGAGATAAGAGTTGGGGGTCTTCTAGAAATGACACTTCCCTGAGATATCTTCCCTGATATGCAGGATCTGTCCCGCGTCACACATGCAGACTCCGGTCCCATCTCCCACCTTAGGGCAGCAGCTTTTCTGTCCCTCAGCATGTAAAGCTGAGACCCGGCTCTAGTGCTGCCTGGTACACAACCTCACCGACCCCGGCTCCTCTTGAATTTGTTGGTTCCTGCTCCTTTCGCTGTTCCTGGGCCAAGGACAAAGACAATGTCTAGGGGGCAGTGGGTCTCTCCTGAGTCCACAGCACCTTTCATTGTCCCTGGAACAGGGGCCTCCTCCCCTCCCGTCTCAAATCCGTCTTTGCTTAGAGATGTTTGTTTCGGGTTTTTCTCATTTGCTGGTTTAATCAATCCCTACTGAACTCCGAAGCAGGCTATTTTTGCCATCAGAAATCTGCCGCCTCCCCGCCCGCTGCTTTCTTGGAATTTGCCCACAGGACCCCCCAGGAGGGATGAACAGGGATGGCAAAGCCGCTTGGATCCCAGGAACGCCAACGCCACCTGTCATGTTGCCTCTTCCCCACACCCCCATCTTAAACCCGCGCATGTACAGAGGCCCACACACGTGCACACATGCCAGTGTGCACATACTCCTAATGATAAGCCTCAGCAAAGCCACTCTTTCAGGTCTCCCTCCCAGAACCTTCTAGAACATCTCACTGAATTCAGGATGGAGCCGAGTCTTGGCTGGACAAAGTTTCCATTGAAGGAAAAGCACTGATAAGTGCAAGGTGCTTGGAGCCTGCCTGGCCTGAATCAAGAGCCAGCCCTGTGCCGGGGACTTAGTGGGCAGGAGCTGAGCAGACTGGGCTGCACACTGGGATGACCATGGGCCTCGCCTTCTTTCCATGGCGTCACATTGGTTTCCACACCTCCTAGGACTCTCTCCTAGCCTCATCTAGATGTCATCCTCCTGCACATGTGGGGAAACCGAGACTTCAAGGCTGAGAGGACAGAGGAGAGAGACTGAAGTTGGTCCACCAGAGGGCACCCAGAAACAGTGTACGGTTCCAAAATGATGAGGGGCTTAGAGCATTTGCTGGTCTGCAAAGCCCAGGGTCAGAGCCCTACCCTGGGGAGACCTTAGTTCATTTTGATCACACATAGAACAGGCCTAGGATATGACCCACCTTGAGGGACTCCGTAGTGGTGTAGGGGTGGGTGTGGGTCTTCAGCCAGGAATGTGATTAAGATGAAAACAAGCGCTTGGATACCCGAGGCCATGACGTAGCTACGGTATGAGGAGACCATGGAACTCCTTCAGGAGGGAGCATCTTGAATATAATCTGGATTCACACCTCAAAAGCAGAGCAGCTGGGAACTGGGAGAAAGTCCAGGAGACCTCAAGTGTCCAGCTGAGTGGTCTGATTTTGTTTGTTTATGTGCATGAGTAGTTTGCCTGCATGTAAGAGCATCATGTGCATGCAGTGCCTGTTGAGGCCGGTAGAGGGTGATAGATTCCCTGAAGCTGAAGTTACAGGTGGGTGTAAGCTATGGTTTGGGTACTAGGAACTGAACCCAGGGCCTCTGCAAGAGCAGCCAGTGTTGTTAACCCTTGAGCCATCTCTCCAGACTCTGTTTTTTTTTTTTTTGAGGGGGGGGGGTATTTGTTTGTTTGTTCGGTCGGTCTTCCTATGTAGTCCAGGCAGGCCTGGAACTCTCAGTCCTCCTTCATCACCTCCAAAGTGCTAGGCTGACAGACATGTACCACCGTGTCTAGCTGGAGTGTGACCTTCATCTAGAAGGTGATGGGAGTCAATCAACAGCATCAGAGGCCTCGCCCAGGGACTCAGAGGTCCAGACTTAGACCTCGGCTGTTCCTCTGCACCCATCTAACCCCCTGACCCTTCAAAGCTTCCTCAGAGATGGGCCTTCATGGGCAGCATGTATGTGAGCAGGACCTGAGGCCTGTCCAGTGCTGGTGAGATGGGAGGGGCAGAGCTGCCAGGTAGATTAGCTGGGCAGGTTTGGTAGAGGCCTCAGGTGCACAGTTAGCTGCCAGGTGCCCTCTTGGGCTGTGGGGCCCTGTGTCGGTGCTGCCTCACCCACCCACTTCAGAGCCTCAGACCCTGAGCAGGCACAGGAAGTGGCTTTAGGCTGTGTCATAGGGTCAGGCTGAATGCTCCACCCCCTCACCCTTCTCTTTGAAAAGGAGGTAGAAAGGCAGCCTCAGAGTCAGGAGGGGGGAGTGCTTTGTAGTAGGGAAAAGCCCCTGCGAATGGGGCAAGCCCGAGGGATCCAGTTTCCTGTTTATGTCTCTGTACCTTTGCTCCAGCTTCAAATATGTAAACTATCCACTGAGCCTGGCTGCAGGTGTGTGTGCTCCCAGGCTGGGAGGCAAAGGTGCCCCCAATGCATTCTTGACTCCTGACTCCCGGGGCGGGGGGCACCACAGTGCGCCTGGCCACAGAGGCAAATAGCTCAAGGTTAACCCTTCCCAAGCCATGAAGAAAGGCCGTAGGGCAATGAGGGCTATGGAGCCAGCGGGGCCTCGGACAATTTAGGGAGATTCTGGATATGTGATCTGCATTTAGAGGCATCTCCAGGGTCTGAGCTGGGTCTGCAGGATGAAGGTCGGCCTTTGACACAGGAAGGATACTGTTGGTAGACCCCACCGTCTTCTCAGTGAAGGTCACACTCCAACTAGACACGGTGGTACATGCCTGTCATCCGAACACTTTAAAGGAAGAGGAAGGAGGATTTCAAGTTCCAGGCCTGCCTGGGCTGCTGTGAAGTCTCTCTGAGAACCGGGGTACAGGTTCTGCTTGAGTCCAGCAGGACCAGCAGGGTGGTCCAGCTCATTTTGTGGCGGGCTGGACATTTCCTGGCCTCCCCGGTTCTGGGGCGGGAGGACACAGAGCGTGTACTGAGCAATAGCATCAGCATCCTCTGGTCCCTGCGGCTCCTGCTCTCTGAGGCTTCGGCTCCTTTTTCCAGCTACTCTTCCATCAGAGCCCTCACTTACCCTCACCAGCTTGGCTTGAAGCAGCCCACCAGACGAGAGACACAGCCTCCTGCTACCCCAGCAGCAGCCGGAGGCGGGGACCCCTCTTCTCCCGATGGCTGCTCCTCACCCTCTCATCACCTTCTCCCTAGAGAAGGTCTCAGAGAACTGCCTTGTGAATGTAGCCAAGTCCTTCCAGGGAGCCTTCTGCTGTGTCCATGCCTGTCCAAACCTCCGTCACTTCATCTACCACAGCCCCACCCGGGTGCTACCGTGGCCACGATACCATTTCCATTGTGGCACATAAAGCCGAAGTCTTGTTTCCTAAGTCACACCTCAGCACAAGCCAGGAACAGGGGACCCGAAAAGGACAGCACCTGCCCTTTGCCTCCTGCCTTGGTGAGGGACTGGAGTGGGTCAGTGAGCAGGAGGGCTGCAGCCCAGCCACACCACGGCCACACTGCCAGGTGGGGCCTGGACAGAGTTCTTGGAAGGCATTGTCCTCTCACCCCCTCCTCAGAAAGGTGACTCCCAACAGTACTTGGTTACATGAGAGAAACATCAGGCCTGACAACACAGGCAGCACTGGGGTCCCTGTCCTGGCTTCCCCAAGTTGAGCTCAGTGGTGAGCCCCTTCGGGGGTCCCCACACATCTGAAGACAATAGAGACCATTAGCCCCATACCCAGCTATGCCAGAGGCTCCAGGGGTTCTCACAGGTGGCTAGCGGACATGGATCAGGGTGGAAGGAAGAGGCTGCATCCAGCACTGAGTTGGAGCTGGGAAATCTGGATTCCAGAAGTTTCCTCCTCAGTCTAGCTGCCCAGATCAGTCTTGACTGAGACCACTGAGAATGCCAGCCACCTGGTGCCCAGGCCCCACCATGTCTGGGCGCCCTCTGTGTTCTACTGCTCATGTCTGGGCACCTTCTGTGTTCTACTGCTCATGCTGGTGCCCAGGCCCCACCATGTCTGGGCACCCTCTGTGTTCTACTGCTCATGCTGGTGCCCAGGCCCCACCATGTCTGTGTGCCCTCTGTGTTCTACTGCTCATGTCTGGGCGCCCTCTGTGTTCTACTGCTCATGCCCCCCCCCCCGAGACTGCATTTATGGGCTTGTTCCCTTCCCCACCCCTCCAATGTGCCTGTTCCCCTCCATCTGCTCTCCTGGGCAAGCTCCTCCACTCTGTAGGCGCTGGCTGTGCACACACATCCGGCTCTCTCCTGCCCAGAGCCCAGAACCCTGGGCCCATCTGCCTCCCAGCCTGAGTTCTGCTCAGGAGACCCACGGATACCCCAGGCTCACCATGGCCAACCCTTCCCCCCCATATTCTCTCCTCTGAGAATGGCATCACCACCACCCCAGCTCTGAGCTAGAATTAGGAGTCATCCAACGCACAGTCATCCTCAACACCTCCCTCTCACCCCCACATGGAGTTGGTCATCAACTCCTGTGGATGTCATCTTCAGAAAGGACCCATGGCATTCCCTCCTGGCAGCCCCCATGGGCAGCATCAGGAAGCAGGACCTCGGAACTTTGAGTCCAAGGGCTGCTCTTGGGAGGCTTCCCTGTCCCCATCCTCCATGCCACCTTGGCCAGAGGTCCTTTCTGAAATAGTCTGAGAATGGCCCACAGTCCTTCCGTGGCTCCCTGATGCTCTCAGATAATGACTGAGGCCCTCAGGTAGTCTGCGATCCTCAGGTAGTCTGCGATGGATGTGTCGTCTGCCCCAGCCTCACCTCATTTCCTTCCACATGTCCACTGGGACCACCATGCCCTCCCCCCAGCCCATGCCTACCTTATACAAACCCTCCATTCTCTTCCTGGCCTTCCTCCTCCGAGAAGCTTCCCTTCCTTGCTCCTTCATTGGAATGTGGTAACCCCAGCACCTCCTAGTTTCCATGGTACTTTGCTTGTCTTTCTGGAATCCATCTGCTTTTCACGCTGACTCCTCCCCTAGACTTCGAGCTTCTCAAGGGCAGCCGGCTAATCCTGTCTGTACATTGTATTACTCTGCTCCCAGCCTAAGCATGAGAAGCTGGTCACTGTGAACACAACACACACACACACACACACACACACACACACACACACACACACACAATCAATGGAAATGAGCAGGAGCCTCTAATGGCAGCTCTGTCCCAGCCCCTAGAGTGCCTGGGTCACCTTCCCAGGAGGCTTCTATCCTACCTGCTGCCCTCTGCTCAGTGGAACCCAGGGGAGCCTAGATACCACAATGGGGAGACCTCAGGCCCCCTTCCCCCGCATGCTCTGTAGGGAGGGGGCCGGCAGGCCAAGGCTCTGGGCCTCGGTTCTCCGCCCCAGCGGTGAGCAGCCTCTCAGATTTTAATGCAGGCCTCCGTGCTTCAGTGAAAGCCGGCATGGGGAGCTGCTAATAATGGCACTAAAATAAAATATGCTACATCTGTTATGGGTAGCAGAACAAAATTAGCTGCTCACACCTCTGACATCCAAGATGTCTTAACTTAAAATACTCCTTGGCTTACTTTACATCATTTACTGATTATATTTAAAAGAAATACAATTTTGCAATTACTGTTCTTTCCAGTGTGATATCTATGCATCATTTTCCTTTTATGTTTATATATTTCTCCTTCATTAGTGCAGTCTGAAGGGTGATTAGGATTCTTCAAACATTTTACAGAGGTTAAACGTTGATTAAGATTTAATTATTACTGTAAATAGCTTGGAATGACATATGGTGCAAAAGCCTGACATATGTGCATTTGAATAAATGAAGTGCTATTTCCCAGGATGCCTCGGTAGCTGTTTAACAGCTTTCCCGAAGGGTTATGTTACACCTCATGGTAAGATTGCTGGGATGTTATATTTTGTTGGTTTTTGCAGCTGAAAGCTAAGAACAGTTTTCCAGTTTTTTAAAAACATTGAATATTTTAAATACCTAAATTGTTTTGCACAAATTTTTGCTAATTTGTCTAACTAGGTTAAACATTTTCAAAAGCATTTAGATTTTTAAGCGTGGGCGCTGTACATTGTGTCAGTGGCAGCATGGGGACGAGGAGGGCTGGAGGGGTGGAGGGGACTCCGGTGGAGGGGCTGCAGGGGTGGGGAAGGAGAGGTGGTTTGAGGAGAGGGGTCCTGGGTTCTAAGCCTAGCTTCTGTCTAATTGGCCATCTCAAGTAGCCAGAGTCAGGGTATTAGGCTGTCAAGGCTGACATGGGAAGGGTCCTCCTCCAGAGTCTCTTCCATGCCCACCAGCTCTAATCCTCACTAAATTCCTCTTACATAGACCTTGATCTACACAGCCTGGGCTTGACTGAGCTCCCTCGTCCCCCTCGTCTGCTGCTGCTTCTGCCCACATCCAGAGGCCACCATGGTTTCCATACAGGGTGCTTGGGATCAGGTGAAAGGGCTGGTGGTACCTTGACTCTGCCTGGGGCACGTGCCAGGCTTGGGCCTCTTCGCTAGGGGAACACCTGCCTTGATGATCTTGAGATCAAGCTTCTCTCTGGCTCAGCCTAGAGCTGAAGGCCAACATCTGGGCTGCTGCGGTATCCAGAATGACCCTAATGTGTATTTCCTGTTTTCCACAAATTCCTTCAACCCTTAGTGACTCCAGAACTGGGCTAGGTCTTAAGGACACCACACATCTCCTGCCTCAGGGGCTTGTGATCTATGTGGAAAGTGGGGGATAAGTGAGCCCTCCCAGTACTATCCTGTCACCTGGGCTAAGTGCAGGAATCTCAGGCCAGAGAGGTGCCCTTACCCAAGCTGAATGAGTAAAGATGTCTATAGCTGGGCCTGGAAAGCTGAAGACAGAGAAAAATGGGATGGGGGCAGGACTCAGGGTAGGAGGGTACCTGACAGGCAGCAGCTCAGGCCGAGACCTGAGGAAAGGCAATGGGGATGTAGTGCCTGTGTACAGCCCACTAAACCACTTTCTCCTGAGGAGAAGAACAGTCAGGGCTGAGGTCAGAAGCTAGTCACTGCTGTGGTGGTCTGAAGCGGATGAGTCCTCAAGCCAAGTGGCTCCAGGGTCTTTGTCTAGACAGCCATTGAATAGGGAGGTCATTGCCTAAGACATGGACTGAGCTGGGGCAGAAGGTGGCAGGCTGGGTTACATTTCAAAAGGTTGGGTCCACGTACCTCTGAGGCAGCCAGATAGTCAGCTATTGGACTGAGGACCCAAGGAGAACCAAGCTGGATACCCCTCAAAGGTCCACCCAGCCCCAAGAACCTCAAGAAGCATCAGGAGGTGTTATGAAATGAGGGGTCACAGTGACCTTGGATACACAGGTTTTTGTGGCGGTAATGGGAACAGAGCCAGATTTGCTGTGGGCAGAGGCCAGTGGGAGGTGGACATGACCAGGTGGACAACCGAAAGAGATGTGGTTAATGGGGACGAGATAGAGCAGGCTGTAGACAGGCCTCCCATGGAATGGAGGGAGTTTCCGCAGGTGAGAGGCCTTATGGCACCAGGAGACACCTGGGGCGGGCATAGGTGCACGGTGTGGCAGAGTTCTGAGAGAAGGACACCTAGGTGGGAGCTGAGCAAGAAGCCAGAACCAGATGGGTTTCTGACCTCTGAGGGGAGGGAGGGACAGCTACTGCCAGGGAGCAGGAGGGAGGTGCAGAGGCCACGTGCAGACACTGGCAAGCTGTGGGTTTGATGGCTGGAATCTGAGTAGCTGCCCAATACTCTCTGAAGTAAGAAGGCGCACCA
This sequence comes from Rhizomys pruinosus, assembly GCA_009823505.1. Classification (NCBI taxonomy): domain Eukaryota; kingdom Metazoa; phylum Chordata; class Mammalia; order Rodentia; family Spalacidae; genus Rhizomys; species Rhizomys pruinosus. Next base: position 210,122 of record VZQC01014929.1, on the reverse strand, counting down.
GCTCAGGAGTGGGGGGCTGAGGTGAGGAAATGACGGGGTCTTCAGAGGTTAAAGGGCAGCCTCCGAGGAGGAGGGGGTGGAGTTGGCCAGGGAGTAGTGCTGTTGTTAGCTGCCCTGAGGGTCTAGCTGAAATCAGGAACTGTGAATTTGAAGGTCTCCATGAAGTGGTCAAGTTCAAGAGTAAAGATGGTGGATACATGCCGGGGGAGCTCTGAAGCAGGCTTCTGCCAGTCAGGGCTGGAGGATTTGGGGGCTGGGGAGTCGCTGCACTGATGGTTCCTGAGGTCTGAGTTGGAAGGGTGTGAAGCAGAGAGTCAAGCCTCTGGTATCATTGATCTAAAAGCCGCAGAGAGTAATGAGTGGAGTGCTGGAAGAATAGGGTGTGTGTTGGGGGGGGGTGTATCTGCAATGTAGGGAACAAGGGCATTTGCAGTGAGGGAGGCCCAGATCCTAGAGGTCAGAGTGGGACACTCACACAATCAGAAGAGCCCAGCCCTGGGCCAGAAGGGTTTTGTGGGACCAGGGTTGCACAGTGGTAGAGAAGGAAACATTCCCAGACAGGACATGTGAGCCCCAGCTGGGGGACATGCAGAGGTGTGGAACTGTGGGTACCCGACAGTCCTTAGTGCTACAGCAGCCTGCTGTCCTGACCCGACCCTCTGCATTCCTCTTTCTCTCTCCAGATTGAAACCTCCCAGTTGGAGCCTGAGATCGCCCGTGCCACAAGCAGCCGGACAGTGGTGTACAATAAGGGGCTGTGAGTGGAGGCTAGCCGGCCTGGGGGCAAAGCACCGTCCAGGCCCAGCTCCGGGGGCGGGGAAAGAGTCTCATGTGCTAGACCCACATGGAGGGGCCACCTGGGAAGTCAACTCTCAGTGGTAGGGAGACTAACCATTCACATTTTAACATAGGAGAGATGAATTCTGACACATTACCTACACAAAAGAATCAAGTGCTTCTCTGGGCCTTATGTGGAGTTGTTTGAACTCCACTCAGCACAATTATGTGTGAAGCTGAGGAACTGTAGAGTGCTCCTGTGGTAGAATTAGGATCCTTTATATGTTTATTTTTTAATTTTTATTTTTTATCAGAAGCAAGTCTGAGCCTTGCAGCTGGCCAGAGGCAGCAGGTGGACAGGTGGTGGGAGCCCGGGAACTGGGTGGGATTGGTGGCTAGGAAATTCCAATAAGCAGGCAAATGGCCCTCTGGGCTGGAGAGGGGAAGGAGAGAGGCAGTCTGCACTCCACAGGATGAGTAGCCATGATCAAGATGCCCAAGAATTGGCCCAGGGAGTGAAGGAGCACTGGAGGCTTCTGGAAGATCCTGGGCCAGTGGACTGTGAACATAGCCAGCTCCCGTCCACACCATAGATGAGTGAGGTGCCGTGACCCTGGGGCCGGGGTTATCTTTCGTGGAGCTCTTACTTGTCCAGGCCCCGTGAGAGCACCCCAGCTCTAGGCAGGGAGCCCCAAGAAGGAGTACCGTTGGGAACAGGAGCCTACACTGGGCTCTTCAAGAAGATCCTTTCCCAATAGGCTGGAGTTACACACTGCGGCAGAGTGAGGTGGAGCCAGACCTGCTCCTGTCCTCTCTGCAGCCACTGAAGCTGCCTGGCACATCTCACTCCTTTCTGCGTAGGAGAATCTCCTGTGTGAGGGTGCAAGGCCAGAGGTAGCATTGGCCCAGCTCTGGCACCAACAGGCTCTGTGGCCATGGACAAACCACTCCCTTCTCTGAGCCTTCATTCCCTGCCTGGAAGCAGAGGCTGGGTCACAGGTTCCTACCACACCTCCGACTCTTCTCTGCCTATCCCAAGCAGATGCTATTCACTCCAGGCACATCCCCAAAGTGGATGGTGGATCAGAAATGGGGAAGGCCCCTCTGGGAAGGGCCAGCACTTGCCCTCAGAAAGGATCTCGCCCTTCTGTACATAACCCACGTCCTGGAAGCCTCTGACCTGTGCCAAGCACTTCACGATGAAGAAGAGGAGGTAGTGTGGGCGCCTGTGCTGACTGTGGGCCGCACTGAAGCCGTCTCCCCCACCCCGCAGGCTCAGAGGTCCCTTGCTGCTCACTTCTGACTCTGTCTCATTTGCAGACCAGAGAGGAGCAGAGCTCTACTGAAGGAGGCTGGGCGGGGGGTAAGCAGGGTGACTCCTGATCTGAAAGGGTTTGGGCTGAGGGTGAACATGTGCACAGGGCAGTAAAGCCACGGTTGCCTGCCTGCATCTTGGAGCAGGCATAGCTGCAGCAAGGCCGCTGTTCTGTGGGCATTGGCACCGTGGTCTCCATCCCTGGACTGGGGGCCAAGCCTGTCTAGAGCCTCTTTCGAATATTTTGAATAGTCCATTTCCAGCCCACTCTGCCCACCTTGTCATAGGCTTTTATCTTTATGCACTTTATCTTGGGACCAAAACTCTCCCATGCCCCCCACCACGCCCCTGCAGCCAGGCCGGGAGACCTGGAGCTCCTCCGGCTTTCTCACTTCTGGCTGTTGTAAAGCAGCCTCACCCTGCCCACCCTGTGACCTCCGCAACTCATCAGCTACTTGCTGTGTGTCTGGGTGATTTCCATTACACCCCAAAGTCAAGTCCAGGTGCACGGGGAGGCAGCTCCTTTGGAGAAGCGGTGGCAAAAGATCCTCACAGTTCAGACTGATGGTGACCCAGGGCCTTGGTCCATGCTGCGAAACCCTATTCTGACGTCAGAAAACCCCATAAAGGAAGCTTACACCCCTATCTGCTAAGGCCAGAGGAGAGAGGTGGGGGGGGGGGCAGAATGGCTCCTGCTTGAGAAGGAAGTGATTTGATATCTGCTTTGCCAGAATGCAGGGGATATCTCCACCAGGCTCTCCAGCCCTGGAATTGCTGGCCAACTTTCCTCTGGTTACTTTAAACATTCCCTCAGACTCCCAGGATGCTCTTCTTCTATTTCCAGAAAGCAACTTGAGAGTGCAAGAGCAAAAAGTCCAAAATGTCAAGATGGCCATCCGGTCAAGATGGCCACCCAGCCAAGATGGCCAACATACCCCTTTCACTTGCTGGTTGTGAGCCAGCTGGGTTCTGTTTGAAGCCTCTGCCCCTGGGGAAGGGTGGAGCCCTGAGGAGGAGAAGAGCCAGTTAAAGGGAGGTCCAAGGTGGGCTTCTAGCCTCGGGCAGGTATGAGGAAGCCCCCAGCACACCTGGGCTTCATGGTGTCTTTTTAACCTCAGAAAATTTCTCAATTTATGTGATTTATGTAATACTAATGAGCTGAGGGCAATAAACATGGATTTCAAGCACATGGGTGTGGCTTTGTGAACTATAGGTGGTGGAAGGGGTGGAGTATGGAAACAGGTAGAGCAAGTAACAGTGGCCTGCAGACTGTGAAAGAAGTACCCCAAAGGAAGGTGCAGGCCCAGGGCTTAGGAGAGCACCCCAAAGGAAGGTGCAGGTCCAGGGCTCAGGAGAGTACCCCAAAGGAAGGTGCAGGCCCAGGGCTTAGGAGAGCACCCCAAAGGAAGGTGCAGGTCCAGGGCTCAGGAGAGTACCCCAAAGGAAGGTGCAGGCCCAGGGTTCAGGAGAGCACCCCAAAGGTGCAGGCCCAGGGCTCAGGAGAGCACCCCAAAGGAAGGTGCAGGCCCAGGGCCCTAGAAAGTCCTAGAGGAAAGGATCGAGACCATCTGAGGACAGGGAAGCTGGGTAAAAATGGTGGAAACCACAGAAGAGTGCCAGCAGGATGGCTCGGCACGTCAAGGTGCTGTCACCGTGCCTGATGACCTGAGTGCAGGATGGCTCGGCACGTCAAGGTGCTGTCACCGTGCCTGATGACCTGAGTGCAGGATGAGTCGGCACGTCAAGGTGCTGTCACTGTGCCTGATGACCTGAGTCCATCTTCAGAATCCACGGTGGAAGGAGAGAACTGACTCCTGAAAGTTTCCTCTGACTGCCACACATGACCTTGGTATCCTAGCACGTACACACATACACATCACACACACACACACACACACACACACACACACACGACCATGGTACTCTTTCACCCCCCCCACATACACACTAATTAAAAAAAAAGAAAAAGAAAAACCCCAGTGACTGAGTGCTCAGGAACACAGTCACTGCACAGCACCCAACTATGTGAGGTTTTTGGTGGATTCTTGTGCAGTGGGAGCCCACGCAGCTGGAGAAGGAAGGAAAGGGGACCACCCTGGCATTCCTGTGGCTTGGAGGTCTTTCAACAATCTGAGCCAAGTGCAGAGATGCTGAGATCTTCTGCAAGCATGTCCCTGGCCCCAGGAACTTGGTCCCTCCTGATTCCCTCCCAAGTCCCTCGGGGCCAGGACTTGGTCACCTCCTGATAGACCTGGCTGCTTCTCCAAGCTTCCTCCTACAAGTCCCCAGAGGGAGGGCTGGCCTGTTGTCTGGGATGGCTGAGCATCTTTTGGCCCTGCAGAGAGAAGCTGAGAGGAGTAGAAAGCATACAGTAGGTAAAAAAAAAAAAAAAAGCATACAGTAGGCACACACTGCTCAGTCCCAACATGGCCAGTGGCCATTGTGTATACATCTTTGGTTTGCATGTTTACGTGTATAAGTGTACATGTTTTGTGTGTGCATGTGCATGTAAAAGTCAGAGGTCACCTCAGATGTTCCTCAGGAGCCATCCATCTTGTTTTTTGAGTCTCTCACTGGCTTGAGGCTCACCTAGTTCTCTAGACTGGCTGATGACCTAACTCCAGAGATCCACCCATCTTTACCTTCCCAGTGCTGGGATTATAAGTGTGAGCCACCACATGTATCTTTATGTGTATTCATGTTTTGCCTGCATGTGTATAAATGCACCGCACAAATGCCTTGTGCCCAAGAAGCCAGAAGAGGATGTGGGATCCTTGGGAACTGGAGGTTACAGACAGCTGTGAGGTACCATGTGGGTGCTGGGAACTGAACCCAGGCCCTCTCCTGGAGCAGCCAGTGCTCTAACCACTGGGCCGTCTCTCCAGCCTCCCACCTGGTTTTTAAAAAGTTGGTTCCGTCAGCATTTTACCAAGTGATCTCCGCAGTGCTTAGTGTAGGTACTCAGGTACCCTGACTGAGCTTTGGAGTTCTTATCTACCAATGGCATGCACGGACTGGGTCACCTGATCTGGTTGGAAGGATGGACAGACCAGTGGGGAAGGCAGCAGAACCTTGTCCCACGACCTGGGCTCGGCCTCTGCAGAAGGGGGCAGTGGGAAGAGGCAGAGGCAGGGGATGGGGTTTCTATTTAAAGGGATGCCTTGAGGTCAGGGGGCTTCTGTCCCTGGGGAATTTCTTTGCTAAGAGCCTCATGGGCCACAGCCCCCGTCTGGGCGGAAATCCTTGACTCTCAGGACAGACACAAATCCCTCCTGGGAACTGTTTGTTGTTTTTAGCTGGTTTGGGGACTCTGCTCCTGCCCAGCTCAGAGATCATTAACACTCCAAGAATGCAGCCTCTCCTGCCCGCCATCTCTGCCTGCCTGGCCTGGACATAGGCCTCTTCCTACTACTACTCAAGCAAAGGCTAGAAAGATAGGCTGCTGAGCTGGCGGGGGGGAGAGGGGCTGAGAACAGTGATGATTGATGCTTCCTGTGGCCTGGGGGTCCTGGCTTTATATTGAAAATGGAGCTTCCTTCAGTCCCCCACCCCTAGACCTGCTGTAGCGCCCACCATCTCCCTCCTTCAGTCCCCGACCCCTAGACCTGCTGTAGCCCCCACCATCTCCGTCCTCCAGTCCCCCACCCCTAGACCAGCTGTAGCCCCCACGATCTCCCTCCTCCAGTCCCCCACCCCTAGACCTGCTGTAGCCCCCACCATCTCCCTCCTCCAGTCCCCCACCCCTAGACCTGCTGTAGCCCCCACCATCTCCCTCCTCCAGTCCCCCACCCCTAGACCTGCTGTAGCCCCCCCCATCTCCCTCCTCCAGTCCCCCACCCCTAGACCTGCTGTAGCCCCCACCATCTCCCTCCTCCAGTCCCCCACCCCTAGACCTGCTGTAGCCCCCACCATCTCCCTCCTCCAGTCCCCCACCCCTAGACCTGCTGTAGCCCCCCCCATCTCCCTCCTCCAGTCCCCCACCCCTAGACCTGCTGTAGCCCCCACCATCTCCCTCCTCCAGTCCCCCACCCCTAGACCTGCTGTAGCCCCCACCATCTCCCTCCTCCAGTCCCCCACCCCTAGACCTGCTGTAGCCCCCCCCATCTCCCTCCTCCAGTCCCCCACCCCTAGACCTGCTGTAGCCCCCACCATCTCCCTCCTCCAGTCCCCCACCCCTAGACCTGCTGTAGCCCCCACCATCTCCCTCCTCCAGTCCCCCACCCCTAGACCTGCTGTAGCCCCCCCCATCTCCCTCCTCCAGTCCCCCACCCCTAGACCTGCTGTAGCCCCCACCATCTCCCTCCTCCAGTCCCCCACCCCTAGACCTGCTGTAGCCCCCACCATCTCCCTCCTCCAGTCCCCCACCCCTAGACCTGCTGTAGCCCCCCCCATCTCCCTCCTCCAGTCCCCCACCCCTAGACCTGCTGTAGCCCCCACCATCTCCCTCCTCCAGTCCCCCACCCCTAGACCTGCTGTAGCCCCCACCATCTCCCTCCTCCAGTCCCCCACCCCTAGACCTGCTGTAGCCCCCACCATCTCCCTCCTCCAGTCCCCCACCCCTAGACCTGCTGTAGCCCCCACCATCTCCGTCCTCCAGTCCCCCACCCCTAGACCTGCTGTAGCCCCCCATCTCCCTCCTTCAGTCCCCCACCCCTAGACCTGCTGTAGCCCCCACCATCTCCCCCATCCCCTTGCCACTGGCTAGGCCCTCAGCTGGAACTGTCTTAGCCACTTCTCCCAAGTCTTTTCTTCCTTTTACCTATTCTTCTTGGTAGTGCAAAGTCTCCCTCAGGACAGTGGTACCTCCAGGCAGCAGCTGGCAGTCTTCTGTAAGGTCAGAGGTGCCTCTTCAGCCAGTACAAGAACCTGGGCCCCACTGCAGAGCCCTGAGCCTTGTAGAGAGGTGGAGAGAGGCACAGTGAACGCAAAGGAGAGAGGGGGAGACAGAGGACAGGCAAGCAGGCAGCAGACCCCTCCTTGGAGACCCCCTGCAGTGCCGGTGAGGAAGGAGCCCAGCCTCAGTCCTAGGCCACCTGACATTGGCTCTCTTCCTCTTTCTAGACAAGCATGGCAGAGGGAGAGAGAGCACAGAGGGCCCTGACCACTCCAAGGCTGAGCCACAAGAAGAACTCAGTGTGCCTGGAGGACAGAGGCAAGATCCTAGAGAGGCAAATGGGACCAGCTGCTACCCGACAGCCAGCTGGAGCCACTGAGGCCCTACAGAGGAAGGGAAGGTGGACACGGTGTGGCTGCTGAGAGAGCAGGAAGGGGGCACTGCACGGTCATGGCGGGGAAGGTGGAGCCTTGACTAACCTGGAAGGATAGGGTAGAAAGAAATGAAGCCACGAGGGGGTACGGCAGCCAGGAGCCAGACGACCTGGGGTCCGGCTTCAGAGCCTGGAGAGAAGGGATGCCGTGTCCCTGAGCTGAGAAAGAATGGAGAACAAATCTGGGTTCCATCTCAGAAGTTCTCAGAGGTTCTTGGGAGACAGCCATGTGGAGATGTTAGGAGACCAGCAGGCTTGCATATTAGAAGCCAAGCAAGGTGGCACACGCCTGTCATCCCAGCCCTCAGGAAGTGGAGGGTAGAGGGTCAACAGTTCAAGGTCAGGCCGGGTGTGGTCACTTTTAATCCCAGCACTTGGGAGGAAGAGGTAGGTGGATCTCTGTGAGTTTAAAACCAGCCTGGTCTACATAGCGAGTTCCAGGCCAGCTAGGGCTACAGGGAGACCGTGTCTCAAAAAGACAAAAAAAAAAAAAAGTTCAAGATCAGTTGTTCTCAACCATGTAGTGAGGCCATCCTGGATTGTATGAGATCCTGTCTCAATAAATAAATAAATAAATAAATAAATAAATAAATAAATAAATAAATAAATAAGCAAGCTCGGTTTATAGAAAGTACCTGAGAGTCCCTGGGCAAGACGACCTAAGATGAAGTCCTGTGGAAGCCGCATCTCCGTGTGGCCTAGGGAGAGACTGGTGTGGCTGCAGATAAAGCTCAGCCAAGGAGACCCAAATGGACCCAGTGTGGTCAGTCAAAAGCCAGCTAGCTCTGTGGACTGGGAAGCGGCAGGCCTCTGGCTCAAAATCTGTAGAGATAATTCAGTTTTTGTGTGTGTACATGTGCAGGTCAGAGGTCAATCATTCTTCACTCACTGTTTATTTATTTATTTTATTTTATTTATTTATTGGCAGGGTCTCATATGTACCTGACTAGCCTGGAATTCATTATGTATTCCAGGTGAGCCTCAGACTCACAGAGATCCACCTGCTTCTGCTTCCTGCGTGCTGGGATTAAAGGTATGCACCACCATTCCTCCGTGTGTGTATGTGTGTGTGTGTGTGTGTGTCTGTGTGTCTGTGTGTCTGTGTGTGCATGTGAGTACAGGTGCCCACAGAGGCCAAAGTCATGGATTCCTACAGCTGGAGTTACCAGCTTGATGTGGGTGCTGGGAACTGTACTCTGGTCCTCAGGAAGAGCAGTCGGCACTCTTAACCACTGAGTCATCTCTCCAACTTTCCACCTTTTTTTGAGACAGGGCCTCTCACTGAAGCTAGACCTTAACAATTTGGCTAGACTGCCTTTCCAACAAGCTCCAGGGAACCCTCCGATTTCCACCCTGCCCCCCCCCCCACTGGGATTATCACTCCTGGGTTTTTGTTTATTTTTACATGGATGCCAGGGACTCATCCCAGGTCCTCATGCTTGTAGGGCAAGCACTTTACTGACCGAGCTGTTCCCTGGCCCCATGTGGAGGTAATTCTTTAGAGATTTGGTTGTGAGCTGGGCAGAGTGACGTGGCAATATGTCATGGCAGCCTGACCCTGAACTGGATGTGCTTGGAGGAAGAGCTGGGCAGGAGAGAGAAGACACTGCATGCAGGAAAGGAGATGAACAACTGAGGAGCGCGGCTGGGGGGCCGGGGGGCTGGGGGGCTGGAGCCCATGCTAGAGAGCCGTACGTGTCCTCCAGGAGAGCCATGGCAGTTACAGGTGGATACACAGCATCCAGAGAGGTGGAGAGGCACGGGTAAGCCCCTCGGATCATCTGCACCCCTGTCCACTGTCCTGGGACATGAATTCATTAGCGAACTTTATGTCTAACCTACTGTTGGAGCTATCAGAAGGAAACTAGGATTGGAAGAGTGAGACCAGGGACTTTGCCCCCACCCACAACCCTTCTGCTTCTGTGGACTTCTTTCCATGAAGTGTCATAGCCCTTGTCCAGGGTCTCCCTACCAACTGTCCTATCCATGTTCTGGCCGCTTCTCCTTCCCCTTCAGAACTAAGAGCTACACAGGCTCCCTATTGTTACTAAGCGGTGCTTCAACACCCTTTGTGGCTTTTCCAGATTTGCTCCTTGTTTCTTTATTAAATTCTGTTGCTTGGTTTGATAGCGCCTTCTCTGACTGATGTGAAGGCATTGCTTCTGTGGCTTTTTTCCTCTCTAAAGATGGGAGTTGTGGGGCTGGGGATGAAGCTGAGTTAAATAGAGTGCTTGCCTGGCATGCATGAAGTGCTGGGTTCAATGGCCCCAGCATCACTTAAGCTGAGCATGGTGGTGCATAGCTGTGATCCCAGCACTCTGGAGGTGGAGGCAAGTAGATTAGAAGTCCAAGCTCATCCTTGGTTATATAATGTATTTGAGGCCAGCCTGGGCCACATAAGACTTGGTCTCAAGAAGGAACAAGGAAGGAAGAAAGGAAGGAAGGAAAGGAGGGAGGGAAGGAGGGAGGGAAGAAGAGAGGGAAGAAGGGTCCTCTGCTGACAGAAATGGGGAAAAGACTTGGGAAGAGGAGTGACAGTGTAAAGCTTCCCTGTAAGGAGCAAGAATGGATTTATCAGAGAGTAAGTGTTGAGCCGCGACTGAGACTTGGCTATAGATTGTCACCACTGCACTCACTGAGTGTCCTTGTGGCTCAACCTAAGCACTGGTGCAGGAACAGCTGGACACACCTGTAACTTTGCCAGGTCAGTACAAACAAGAATTGTGGAACAAGGGCATTACAGAGAGAAAACAGAGAGGACCACGGCCCAGAGCATCCTGTGAGGTCCCACGCTGGTGTGGAGAGGAGAGTGAGCAGGCCAGGCCCAGCGACCAGCAGAGGGTATCAAGTGTGATTTGAAAACCCACTTTCAGCTTGAGCAAACCCTGAGGGCGGACGGAAGGAGAATGGGGAGCAAGAGCTGGGGTACCAGGTGATTGTTCACAGGGTCTTCGGGGCAGGAGGACCAAGGGCTGCTAGCCACAGTCCTGGGCAAGTGAGAGGGCGTGGCCGGGACATGCAGCTGCGCTCTGTGCACAGCACACATGCACAGCCACACGCCCACACCCACCCACATAGTCACACTGTCGCGCACGCCCACAGCCCTCCCAGACACTCCAAACACCCTCACATGCACTCACCCTCACACGAACCCCAGACAGCAGATGGGGCGCTTGGGTAATTGGTTAAACCTGTTCCCAATGTCTGGCTCCGCCTTGGCAGCGCGTCTGACAGGAAAGCTGGCTGGGCCTGCACCACTAAGCTTGCTGCCCCCCTTTCCTCCCCCTGTGTGGCTGCCCTGGAGCGGGGGTGGGGGTCCAGGAGAGGCCTGTGGGCTGGCCATACCGCCTGGACATGGGGATGGTGCTTGAGGGCTGCTTGGTGTCCTGTGGGACGCAATCGCAGCACCTGTGAGAAGGAAGCACGCAGAGATGCTAAGAGCATACTCCACATTGCCGGGATGGCCATGGGGCCAATCACAGAAAGTTCTATGGACCTGATGATGTAGAATGGTTGTTTCCTGAGAGGAGGCAGGTAGATTAGGCCCGAAGAGTTAAGAACTTCTGCTCACTTATATTTGAATCTTGAGCAACTCTGTGCTTTAAACAGGTGCTCAGAATAGTCAGGCCATCATTCTGCAGGACCTAGGAGGCCAACCTGGCTGAGAGGAAGTGGCCAAACAGCCTTGCCCAGGGAGGCCCGGCCCAGCATCTCACATATGCTTGGACGGATGGCAGGAGGCCAGTGTCCAATCTTCTGGCCGTCTGCAGGCCCACCGTGCAGGCTAGAGGAGCCATCCGGGAAGGGGGGGGGCAGCAGTCCTGTCTTCTCCCTGCTCGGCTGCATCTGCGTCTCTTTGAGAGAGACTTTGGTTTGTTCCCTGGAGAGGGCCCAAAAACTCCCAAATTAGCAAACCTGGCAAGCCCGCAGCTCAGAAAATAGTTCATCCTGATTCCATGTTTTTCAGGCTCACAGAAGCCTTTATTAATGAAGTCACAACACCAATATTTACCGTCTGCAGGGAGAGGCACAACACGGAGGGGGGGGGATGGAGGGGGCTCCCCACCCCGCCCGGCAGGCCTGCCTGGAAAGATTGGCATGTTTCCTGTCCCTTCCAGCACTTTATCTGCTTTACGGATGTTCTGTGATCTTCCCAGACTACCCCCCAGCCCCCCCACCCCCCCACCCTCACACACAAGCATGGCAGGATCCTCAGAGGAAGGAAGGACTCACCAGTGCCCCCACTACTGGGATGGAAAGAGTGCCTAGTGTCACCATCATCCCGCCTGTCCACCTGTGTCCTCCACAGTGTACTCCACTTGCCTAGCAAGGAAAGCTGCTGTGGTTTAACCTGGACTTAGCCAGGTTAAAACTTTTTAAAATTAGAGGGATGCAATGGAGAAGGGGACAGGACAAAGTTTCTGGTTTCTGGTATTGAGTGGATACAAGGGAGGCTGGCAGAGCAGAGAGAGGTATCCACCGGCTGGTGAGGTCTGTGTTCTCAGCAGAAGACATTGTGTGCCTGGATCTCTGCATGTGGCCTGGGCTGTCCACATGGTGCTCACCAACAGCACATGGAGAAAGCAGCACAGACCAGCAAAAAACCACAGCAGCTCCCAGGGACTGGGTGCACTACTAGCAAGGTAGGAGAGGCCGAGGGTGGGAAGAAGTAGGAGCAGAGTGCAGGGCTGAGAAAGGTGAGGCGAGTCTGCCAGGGTGGAAGGAAGAGGACCCCGCCTCACAACCACCACTGCCACCATAGCAAGGGCCTCCTGTGACATCCAGAGAAGACACTTAACATCCACATGCCTTCCCGGGAGCAGATGCAGTCAGGCTGATGGCAGGGACAGATGAGGGATGCTGCGTTGAGAAAGTACGAGTGCACAGCACAATCTAGTGGGGAGTAGATGGGGCTGGGGAAAGGAAGGGAGGCTCGAGGCACCGATGAGCCAGAGGAAGAAGAGAAGGAGTCAGAGGGCCCTAAATGGAGGCACAGGGGTGGGGAGAGAAGGGAGGTATGGAAGCAGATAAGGGAGCAGGTCAGCCCAGACAGGAGTAGGTGGATGTGGCTACAAGGAGAGATGGTGACAGTGACTGGTTACTGTCATTAGCATAGGCAAAAAGCTGAAGTGAATTCATGGAAGGTGAAGAAGTAGAGGTGGGCCTGGATGTTGGAAGGGAGACTGCTGCAAGCACAGGCTATACTTCTCCAGGATGAAGGAAGACATGAAACGGGGGAAGGACAAACAAATCGAAAAGAGCTCCCTGGGCCTGCCTTCTCTCTCTTGTTGGGCTGGGTGGCCCTTGTCTCTGAGGATCTATGCAAGCTCACCATTAAGCCCTGTAAGCTGCTCGGGGGTACCAGGCATGGTGGCTCACACTTAGAATCCAGCATTCAGGATATTGCAGTGGGAGGAGTCACATGAATTTGAGACCAGCCTGGGCAACAGAGTGAGACCTCGTCTCTAAAAAAAAAAACAAAGGAAAATAAAAAGTTGCTGAGTGTTCTCCAGAACTCGGGCTTCCTTAACCCAGCTCCCGGCGCTCCTTCCCTCGGGGTTCACCTCTGCTGGAGTCCTGTCTCTAGGCACGAGGAATCTCTCTTTCTTCTACCCCTCTACAAGTTTAGAACAACCTAGCCCAGGCTTTTCCTCTAGTTTCCAGACCCTGAGCACCCTTGCCGACCAGCCCTGACTGCACCCAGAGCTGAACCCCCACCACTCCAGGCTCTATAGTTGAAGATAGATGGCTGTGCCATTAAAAGAGAGTCTTTTATTATTCCCACAGGGACAGGAGACATGAAAGGATCACTAAGAACTATGGCAGGTATCTGGAAAATAAATTAAAACAGAAATGTCTCAAAACAAAGAGGAGAGAAAGAGACAGGAAAGCAGCTGAGGGCTGCAGTGACGGGCAGCCCAGCCGAGCGGCAGACCGAGAAGGCTTAGCAGTCCCAGGCCTCAGCCAGCCGAGCGGCAGACGGAGAAGGCTTAGCAGTACCAGGCCTCAGCCAGCCCATTTCTTGTCCCTTTGCCGGTGATGGCCCCAGGCTCCAAGCCCTGTGAGGCTGTGACTCGAGGTCTCCCTGCAGCCTGGCCAGAGACTGGCCAGAGTCCAGCTTGGGTCCCCAGGGCGCTGGCCAACAGCAAGCAGTGCTCTGCCCTTGTGGGCTTGTGGTGTCCCCTAGTCATTGGAGGTGACATCGATGTCCTCCCCATTCGCCTGCTTCGTGGCAATGCGCCACCGGTTGATGTGGTGAGAGCCTTTCTTCTTCTGCTCAGACTCCGGTCCCTCTTCCTCTAGCTTTTGCCGTTTGTACTTCGTCCTTCGGTTCTGGAACCACACCTTTACCTGGGCCAGGGAGGGAGGGGCACGGGTGAGAAACACCTAGAGCAGCCCGGGTACCTCCACACTTCCACTGAGTTGGAAGCCAGATGGGGAAATAGGCTACACAGGGTCGGGGCTTCTAAGCTAGAGCTCCTTCTTCCAGGCAGCTGCCTCCTGATGTGTCTGGAAGACTGGGCTTCAGATGCTAGTCAGGAGGACAGAAGACAGCACTGGGCCAGGAGGAACGACAAAGACAAGGGATGGGGGTATGGCTGAGGAGCCTCCTGGTCCCTGCAGCTGGTGAACAAAGAAGAGCACAGGGGGCCAGGGCTCTACCAGCGAGAGATGAGGCCGTTCCCGGAAGCCTAAAGCACACTCCATCTCCTGGAGTGAATCCATGCTCTGCCTCACAGAGGCAGGGACAGGGCTTCATAACCAGGAGGTGGTGTCCATATCAAGAGAGGGCCTGGGACAGCCAGATCATAGCTAGGGTCCTAGAACCACTGCTGGACACAAAATTAACCACACATGTGGCCTGCCAGCCGCCTTCATGTCTTAGCAGCACTGTGTGAATCCCCTTACCTACTTCTGAGGTAGAGCTGTGTAGACTGGAGCTGGGTGATAGGGAGCCCTGATCTCCCAGGTTCCAGTTCCACAGGACAATCTGAAATGCACCCATGAGCCTCTGTCCTCCTGACAAGAGGGGAGGACTGTGTTTAAGGCCCCACCACAGACAGAGGGTCAGCTCTGTACCCCCATCCCAATAGCATGGGGCCTCAAGGCCCATCTTGATGGTCCAGATCACATAGGAGCAGTCAGAAGAGATCTTGGAGGACAGAAGCAAGTGTCTATGTGAACACACAAGTCCTTGATTCAGTGCCAGGCAGTTCCCATAAGAGGAGGGGTGGGGCTCACACAGGCTGGACAGGTGCTCCCCGAGGTGGGAGGAACAGGTCTACAATGCTAGGCATTTCTAGGAACCGCCAACATAGTCGTATCTCTACCATCCCTCTTTCCACCTTCTCCCAACTCTAATTACCCCTCCTTTCTCCTCCTCCCAACGTTACTGGGTGTCCATAGCACACCCTCCCATCCTCCCATGAGGGATCCCAGAGCCATGCCGGCTCCCATGCATGCTCAGTGCTTCTACACCGTGGAGGAAGCATGACTCCATGTGCTTCTCCTGACCACACATGTCTTCTCTTGGCCTTGTGGACAAACCAAGCCAAACCCTTCTTGTGGTGGTGAAGACTTCAGTTTGGGTAATGGTGACTGCTGAAGGGAAGTCTAGAACCCCAGGTGGGGCTGAAGGCAGCCCTCGAGGCAAGCACAGACAGCTACAAAGGTGGGCTTGTGACTCGGGGCTGGGTGCAGTGTGTCATTTCAAACAAGCCCAGGTGGGCTGGATGGGAGTGATTTCGGGTGGCAACGGAAAACACTGGACATAGTCTGTCACTTTCTGTATCTTTCTCCCTTCTCTTGGAGACTGATGATTACAGTGGCCTCTAGTAGGACAGATCTAGCATGTTCTTGGCATGCCACGTGAAAGGGAACCTGGCTATTTCCCTAAAAATATTAAGGTCAGCAGGACTGGGGATTGAGCTCAGTTGGTAGGAGTGCCTGTCTAGTGAACAACAAGCTTTTGGTTCTATCTGCAACGCCATGTGAATAAGACGTGTTAGGGAATGCCTGAAATCCCAGCACTTGGACAGTGGAGGCAGGAGGATCAGAAGTTTTAGCTGAGGATGCTTAGCTCTGTAGTGAGTTCAAGGCCAGCCTGGGCTATGTGAGACCTTGCCTCAAAATAAATAAAAATACTAGGGCAAAAAGGCAGCTCTCTAGAAAGCAGAACGCAGCCTTCTCCCTAGGCGGTCTGGCTGTCTTCTGCTGAGAGCCCTGGGCTGCATGTCCAGATGCTGTTTACAAAGCCTGTGATAACAGGGACAGTTATGATTCCATAATGTTAGTGTGAAAGCCAGAACGCACAATGTGGGCACAGTGCAGTCACAGCCACGGAGGACAAAAATCTACGCGTGGAGAAAAAAGACCAGAAGGGAAGGGCCCAGCCGTAGGTGACTTTTTCTTTGTTCCTTCAACTTTCCTGAGTTTTCTTTAATGCATTGCTGATAACAATAGTTTTTTTTCTCAGAGGGGAAAGAAAATGAACTAAATTTCTAGGATAGGAAAGGATACTGATACCCTATAACCTAACCCAGCCAGGTAACTCTGAAGCTAACCCCTTCACCAGAGGACAGAGGCCCTAGAGGGAAGGCGAGCCACATGGTGTGGCTACTGGCCTATGGAGCCTGCTTTAGACTGTCGCTGTGTGTACATGTCATCCCACCCTATGGAGCCTGCTTTAGACTGTCGCTGTGTGTACATGTCATCCCACACTATGGAGCCTGCTTTAGACCGTCGCTGTGTGTACATGTCATCCCACCCTATGGAGCCTGCTTTAGACCGTAGCTGTGTGTACATGTCATCCCACCCTATGGAGCCTGCTTTAGACTGTCGCTGTGTGTACATGTCATCCCACACTATGGAGCCTGCTTTAGACCGTCGCTGTGTGTACATGTCATCCCACCCTATGGAGCCTGCTTTAGACCGTCGCCGTGTGTACATGTCATCCCACCCCAACTCCAAGAATACTAACTGGTGCCACCCTTCACCCAATTTGACCTCTCTGGTTTTGTGGTCTCCTGAATCTTTAGTTCACTGGGTGTCTCCCAGTTTCCTAGCAAAAGCAGACCCTTCCAAGACTCTCCATTTTGTCCTGAGATATGTAACTTGGGATTCTCACTTGGCCTTTAAGATCCCGGTCAGCTATTCTTAGACAGAACCTTTCCCAGCATATCTGCCCTTCTTAGCCATTTTTCCTGTGGTCACTAACAGTGATCCCCATCTGGGTACCGGTCTATGTGCACACTTCCATCTTCTCACTAGACTCTGAGACTCTGAAAAACCAAAGCAGTGTCTTCTCTGGCTTTGGAGTCCCATGACCCAGAAGACCTGTCCTACATATGGCCATCCAGCTTGACGGAGGTGAGGTGACCCAGCCCTGCATTCTAGGCAGGAGTTGCCAGGGCCAGACCTAGAAAATGAGAAAAGTAAGTAGAAGGACTCAGATGAATCAAAAAGGAGCTGGGGAAGTGAGAAGTGCCAAATGACAGTGTGTCTCTTCAGCTGAGGTTAGTGGACACTGTTGCAAGAGGGTCAGTGTTTAATTCTGCAATAATTGGTTTTGGAGAACCCAACTGTCATGGTTGGCTTTAACTAAGAACCAAAAGTTGCCTGGGAAGAGAATCTTGGTTGGGCACCTTCCTTGATCAGACTGGCCTGTGAATATCTCTGTCGGAGAACAGTCTTGATTATAGACTGGTGTGGGAGGGCTTAGACCATTATGGATGACTACATTCCCTGGACAGGTAATCCTTAACTGTACAAAAAAGCTGGCTGAGCTTACTAAGCTTGCCTACCGCACAGCAGGCAGCATTTCTCTGAGGTTCCTGGCACACTTCTTTGGCTGTGAAGTGAGCTCCTGGGTTGCAGGTAATTCTGTATGGAATAGCAAGCAGGCCTGCCTTCATCACTTGCCTTGACTTCCCTCAATGATAAATCGTAATCTGGAATTGTAAACTGAATAACTCCTAAACATTTCCTCCCACTCAGTGGCTTTGGGTTGGGATATTTTATCTTGACAACAGAAATGAAACTAGAACACCAACTAATATACCACTTTGTTTTCCAGATTCCTGTAGCCTGGAGAAAAGATAGAGTGCACACACAGGTTCACACACACGGGGGTAGGGGGGTGGGGGGGGACCACTGTTAATTGAGACCAGCAAGAGCACAAGGAAGTAAGGGAGAGTGGATTAACTTCTTCCAGAAGGAAGCTGGAGGACAGCTGTCCACTGTGGAGAGGGCCAGGGCTCAGCTTGAGTTAGGTCAGATGAAGAACAGGAAGCTGCTCTAGATGGACAGGCAGACCACTTCAGAGGATTGGTCACTGTATGTTCTGAATGAAGGCATGCATGAGTACATCAGTGATGAGACAGTGAACTTGAGACAAGCAGACGACAGCCCCTGCCAGTGTTGCAGAGATCATCGCACTTTACTTCCGAGGAAGCTGCTGTTTGGCTGGAAGAAGTCTTACTCCCCTTCCCAGCACTCCCTACACCACAGCCTTTTTCTTCCAGGTAGCTGTATACTTTCCAGGGAAGCCTCTGTCCTGTCCTCAGGAGTTCAAATACCCTTGCCAAGATTTTCTATCTCTGACATAGGAAGTTCCTTCTTATGCCCTACTGCTCTCTTACTTAAAGCACGACTTCCTAGTCTGTCATACGCAGACACAGAGAAAGTCCTTAGAATAGACAGCAGCTTGGGACATCAGTCGAGCCAGCCTCACCCTCCTGGAGGTCCGTTCTCCTATCCTTTGATCATGCCAGTGTTCCCACTCTCCAGGGCAGCTCAAGTCTCATCCCAGCAAGCTGAGGCTTCCTCCAGCTCCCACGTGCTGCACCTTCCTGAGCCACCTTGCATCCTCCTCCCTCCGCCCATCCAAGATTCTCACCTTCATTGCAGTAAAGTCATCTGCCTCCTTGGGCCCCATGTCCCTGTCCCAGCTCCTCAGAGAACCATTCTAATCTCCCTTAGCTCTTCCTTACCCCACTACATAGGACTCCTATATCATCAGGACTATGGACATGCCTAGAGAAGAGCCCCAACTTAAGAGAAGGGGTGTGTCATCCTAGAGCCACAGTGAGCTAATAGCAAAGGTCTCTTGACTTTCCGTGAAATTTAAATCACATAGCTATCTTTCTTTACCTATTCCTCCAAGGGCATAACATTCCACAGCAGGAAGGGACACCCTTCCTATGTCTTTGAGGAAAACCCATAGTTAGGTGAAGACATACTTGTGCCTCCTAGGACTTCCCTTCCTCCCTACTCTTAGGCCCCAAGATGGCATTTAGGTTTGAAAGTTTCATCTCTATCTTAACTTGCCTGCCTCAGATCCTTCCCTTCCTCCCTTCCTATGACCCTACACATCCCAAGCTCTGACTTCAAGACGACCCATGTTGCTCACTCTCTGCTCCTCCTGTGGACACCCACACTTTGTATTTAGCCTCCACCATTAAGCAAAGACTCTATGGCCAAGGATCACATTTCTGTCTTTTCACTCATAGCTCAGTAAAAGTCAGAGTCAGACAAAGTTAGGAGACACCTTCTGGTTTATTCTTGGAGGGGCCACTGGGACACTAACTGACTACCCGGGAGCAACCAAGTGCATTCTGTCCCCTACAACCAATGTGCCTCATCAGTGAGCATGTATGCACAAGTGGCACAGCTGTCTCTTGTGTCCTATAACTGCCTACTGTCATCTGATAGGTACCTGCGGTATTGTCTGACTCTCAGGCATCCATCACAGTCAGCCCACAGGTATCCCATATGGTAGGCACACACTCCCATGATGCTTGAGGCTCTGACCTGACTCAGACCCAGATTTACCCAACCACCCATGGGGTGCAAGCTTAGGTAAGTATCTCCTGGTCATATCCCAGGGTTGCAACTCAGAGGTGAGAAGCAAATAAATACAACCAAAATGAAGACCTGGCTGTTGCCCAAGGTCCTTCCTTCTACCTCTTGGGCTGCCCATTTTCATCTCAATACAAACACCCATTCCTAGCTAAAGTATACAGCTCTATAGCAGTAGCCCCAGCTACCAACCTCCTGACACCTCACACTGGATATTTTTAAAAATGTGTATGAATCTTTTGCCTGCAAGTATGTAAGGACACCATATGCATGCAATGCCTGTGGAGGCCAGAAGAGGGCCCTCTGGAACTGGAGTTAAGGATGGTTGTTAGCTGTCATGTGTGTCCTGGGTAACAAATCTAGGTCATCTGCAAGAGTATAGCAAGTGCTTCTAACCACTGAGCCTTCTCTCCAGGCCCCTCACAGTGGAGTCTTGTGAGCATAGAGCTCCCTGTGATGATCTAGTGAACCCTCTCAGATGTATCCATAGACTGGTATTGGTATCATGAAAACCAACAGTCAGCTGTAAAAGTATACCTGGACAATTGACGGAGAAAAGCAGGGAACGGTGGCAGTGAGGTCACAGAGAAAAGGGTGAACGATAAGGGCTGGTGGTCATGTGTGGAGAAGCAAAATAAACTTGCCTGTTCATTTGGTATGTCTTTTTTGTTTATTTGAGACTGGGTCTTATGTAGCCCAAGCTGGCCTCAAACTCACTATGTAGCTCAGGATGCACTACTGATCTACCTTGCCCCCACTTCACAAATGTTGGGATTATAGGTGCATATCAGTGTGCCTGGCTCCATGCCGGGCACTGAACTAGGTCATATGAGAAAATAAGCCTGGCCTCTGCTTCCCATAGCTAAGCTCAGACCTGTTGTTCATTAGACTCACCCAGCAAACTTCTAGAAAATGTCTCTCCCCAGACTGCATCCTGGATGTCCTAAGAGCATCTCCTGGGTATCCCTGTATTTTAAGATCTCCCCGAGAGATGGATGCAGCTGGTCTACAGATTGACATATAAACATGGCGGATAATTAAGTCACAACAGCAAAATCTGATGCACATTAGGATCGGCATGAGGGACACTGTGAGCTCTGGGAACATGGAGGGATACACAGAAACAATGAAGTCAGAAGTAGAAAGTGGGCGAGCCTCAGAAATTGGGGGCTGGAGAGAACCCTTGTGTTTATTTCATTCATTCTCAGCAATGAAGCAACCAAGGCCCTGGGAAAAGACGGAGCCAGAGCTGAGCTGACAAGATGATGGGTAACCATCGACAGATGTGTGAGGATACCGGCAGTTGTTTGTAGCTCTCTAGAGATGGATGGTGGACATAGAGAAGATAAAATGGATGATGGGGTAATTAACAGATGGGTACACAAAGTTTATTGTTAGGAAGAAGAGTGTGTAATTCATAGAAAACAAATTTATCAATTTGGGGAGGGGGTTTAATGAAGGCAGACACAGGTTACAGATATAAGACTGCGCATGTGAGGGACAGACCACAGAAGCATAGTTGACAAACGGATGTATCAACATTAGAAGCACATGACAGGGAGCTGAGTGGAGTAACGGATGCTTGACAAATAGCAGATATCAAGCAGGTATGCTTGCCTGGCAAGTATTCGAAGAGGATGGTTAGCTAATTATACAGTCTCAGTCCAAACAGTAAGTTACAAGGCAACAGGAAGACAACTCTGATGACGGAGAGTGAATGCAACAGGAAGAACGTCCGCCTAGGGGACACCTAAGCTCCTTATGCTACTAATTTGACATATTACTTTAAACAAAGAGAATAGAGGGACTAGGAACGGGAATGGATGCTATCTGAGTTTACATAAGAGGCCTCTAATCTTTGAATTATCTTTTTTTTTTCTGGATGAAGAAAACAGAGCTGAGGGTGGTTGGACAGAGGGAGGTTGAGTGACTTGCCCATGACTGACTTGCCCATGACTGACTGACTTGCCCATGAGTGACTGACTTGCCCATGAGTGACTGACTTGCCCATGAGTGACTTGCCCGTGAGTGACTTACCCATGACTGACTTACCCATGACTGACTTGCCCATGACTGACTTGCCCATGAGTGACTTGCCCATAACTGACTTGCCCATGAGTGACTTGCCCATGAGTGACTTGCCCATGACTGACTTACCCATGAGTGACTTGCCCATAACTGACTTGCCCATGAGTGACTTGCCCATAACTGACTTGCCCATGAGTGACTTGCCCATGAGTGACTTGCCCATGAGTGACTGACTTGTCCATGACTGACTTGCCCATGACTGACTTGCCCATGAATGACTGACTTGCCCATGAGTGACTGACTTGCCCATGAGTGACTTGCCCATGAGTGACTGACTTGCCCATGAGTGACTTGCCCATGACTGACTTGCCCATGAGTGACTTGCCCATGACTGACTTGCCCATGAGTGACTTGCCCATAACTGACTTGCCCATGAGTGACTTGCCCATGAGTGACTTGCCCATGAGTGACTGACTTGTCCATGACTGACTTGCCCATGACTGACTTGCCCATGAATGACTGACTTGCCCATGAGTGACTGACTTGCCCATGAGTGACTTGCCCATGAGTGACTTGCCCATGACTGACTGACCCATGACTGACTTGCCCATGACTGACTTGCCCATGAGTGACTTGCCCATGACTGACTTGCCCATGAGTGACTTGCCCATGAGTGACTTGCCCATGAGTGACTGACTTGCCCATGACTGACTTGCCCATGACTGACTTGCCCATGAGTGACTTGCCCATGAGTGACTTGCCCATGAGTGACTGACTTGCCCATGACTGACTTGCCCATGACTGACTTGCCCATGAGTGACTTACCCATGAGTGACTGACTTGCCCATGACTGACTTGCCCATGAGTGACTTGCCCATGAGTGACTGACTTGCCCATGACTGACTTGCCCATGAGTGACTTGCCCATGAGTGACTGACTTGCCCATGACTGACTTGCCCATGAGTAACTTGCCCATGAGTGACTGACTTGCCCATGACTGACTTGCCCATGCTCTCACAGCAGGCAGGTGGGCATCTGAAGTCAAATCTGCTTGGCTTGGAGGAATCTGCCCAGCCCATCTGGAGAGACAGGGACTAAAGTAAGTCCTGCTTAATACCTGCCTGCCTCCCACACACATAGTTCCACAGAAGGATTGTTATTGTGTATGCAATAGACACTCATTCCAGAAGGGACAAGATTAGCCAAGAGTTCTGATAGTGGAGCTGGACACATCTTTTTGGTTTGGTTCTAAATATATTTGCAGGGTCCCATAATAAAAATGAAAGAAACATCCAGCCAGTCTATGAACTGGCATTGTTAAAAGCAAATGTTGACAGGAAGGAACCTAGATTCAGTTTGAAATAGAGTTAATTAAAAATGCTCTCACTGAGCTAAAAAATGGAAAGTTTAAAAACAATGACATTATTTCAACAAGTGCTAATCTGTGGGTGGTGGGATTATAAACTGTTTTGTTTTCCTACATTTTTGCAATTAACATTTAATAAATATTACTTTTTACATGAAGTTAATTATAAACACTATTCTTAAGTTGACACCTTGTTTTAAACAATAATCGTTAAGGCGCTGTTTGCCAGGAGGGAAAAGAGGTGTTATTTTATTAACTTATTTTTTTTAAGCATAGCTGTCTTTAAAACATTTAAAAAATTAACTCTGTTGCCTTGTAAGATCCCCCACCCCCCTCCGTGCAGTTAGAGCTGTCAACTAACAACTCTGAAAAGTCAAGGGTCCTGTGGTCATGTAGTCCTACAATGGAGCCTGAAGACCATGCCTCAACTACTGTACAGGGCATCAGACACTGCAGCCACGGGGCCAGGGCAGAGGGTGAGGTCGTACAGGGGGCTAGGGTGGAGTTAAGGACTCCATCTTCCAAATTAGTGCCCCTTGTTACCCTAGCAGCTGATGGGAAGCCACAGGCAGCCCCCACCTGCAGAGGGAAGGGCCTTGTGTAGCTGGGGTGAAGTGGGAGGGAAGAACACCCAAGGTTCATGGCTTGAGAAAGAGGCTGACACTGCCGCCCCATTCCGGAGCTGGCAGGGCCTGAGGCCTAAACAGGACAGTCTTCCAGGACAGCAGCTGAGATCGGGACCTTCTCTCCTCCAGCCCATGCACCCAGGGATGAACCAAGTGTCAGTGGCACTTCCTGCCATGTCAATTTATGGCAAGTCCTTAAAATATTAGCTCGACTTCTTTAATTTTTTTTCCTTAAATTACTAAACCCTACCTGGGAATTCTAATATCACCCTGTTCAAGCCCTCCAAGGCCACTGGAATTTCCTCCCTCCCCAAATTGGCATCCACTGCTGCCTGGTCTCCAGTCCCAGCTGCCTTCATCCTCACTATGGTTCCCAGCGCCTAGCTGCCTACTTTCAAGGCCACTCTCGTACTCCAGCTCAGAGCTGGCCTCTCCAAGCCCCTTTCCTTCTCCTGACGGAGAGCAGCCTTTCTTTTTCCACACATCACATGAAGGGGGAGGGGGTCAGGAAAGGAGGTCTCACTAGATTTGCCTGCACACATCAGCACTGCCTTGGCGGAGATGGTCAGGTTACTCCGCAGACCAGAGAGGGCTGCTCCAATCTCTCCTGAGGCCTGGGGACAGGGACACCCCTGGCCTTCGCGATCTGTGGACTCTGTCTCCGGTGGAGTCCTTAGCTTTATTAAAAAGTCCTCTGAAGCCAGGTGTGATCGCTCATGTCTGTGACCCCTCCCCCCGCACTTTAGGAGGCTGATGCAGGAGGATTGTAGCGAGTTTGAGGTCAGCCTCGGCTGCATAGTGAGCCCGTGTCTCAATGTGTGTGTGTGTGTGTGTGTGTGTTTTTTTAAGCAAAAAATAAAAACCAACCAACAACAACAAAAACCAAACCAAACCAAAACCACTCCTGGACCTAGCAAGATGGAGGGAGGGAAGGGGTCCGGAGGGGACGCGATTCCGGAGCGGGTTTTGGGAACCCTCTGGGGTGGGAGCTCTGCACCCGGCCCCACCTCCTGGGCTGCGCGGGGAGGGTGGGTTACCTGCGTCTCTGAGAGGCTGAGGCTGCCGGCCAGCTGCTTCCGCTCGGCGCCCACCACGTAGTGGTTCTTCTCGAAGGCGCGCTCCAGCCGCAGCAGCTGCGAGGGCGAGAAGGCCGTGCGGATCCGCTTGGGCTTGCGCGCGAAGGGCCCGTGGAGCAGCAGCCCATCCTGGGGAACGTCGCTCGCTGCGCCCAGCAGCGCCGGCAGCACGCGTGGGTACAGACAGAGAGAAGGCTCGGTGAGCCGCAGCCCGGGTCCGAGCGCCCTGCCACCTCTGCACCCGCCACCCCACCCGCCACTGCTCCCTTCCGCCGCCCAGGTCCACCCGGCTTCCTGAAACGTTGCTCGGGATCTACCGCCAGGACGCGCAGGATCCACCCCAGGCCTGATGAGGAACCAACCGGCCCAAATCCACGTGGCTTGGGCAGTAGAAAGGCCAGAAGTCCTGTAGGTCTCCTCCTGCCCCTTTACCAGCAATGCTGCCTCCCCAGGGGCCCAGGGACAAACATTTGATCTTCTGGTTGGGAAGCAGAGCCCTCCAGACCAGACTGTGGAGACCAGCAAGGTTGGGTGTCAGGAAAGGCCAAGGCTGTTAGACACAGCCATGCCAAACACGAGTTCACCAACTACAAGGCATACAAAGACTCCCACCTGCTTAAACTACTCTTCCTACCAAATGTTCAGAGTACTAGCAGGCTGAAAAGTGCCAAAAGGCCTAGGCTCCACCCTGTAAGAGCTAAAGGCAGCCCAGGTGAAGCAAGCAGGCTAACTCTGGAGGTCTCAAATTCTCTATTTTCCCTCTGCCCTACCTTTCTTTCCCCAGGCCTTAGACTATGGCAGCCCAGAATAAGAAGCCTGTTATTACAGGACATTTTTTTTTTTTTTTTTTTTTTGTCTTTCAAGACAGGGTCCCCCCCCTAGAAGCCCCAGGCTGGCCTGGAACTCACTCGTAGACCAGGCTGCCTTGAACTCACAAGATCCGCCGCCTGCTCTGCATCCCAAGTGGCTAGGATTAAAGGCTCAACCACCATGCCCGCCCAGCTATTACAGGACATTCTTAATTGCTCCTGGGTGGGAAAAGCCCCTGCTCCCTTCCAGTATAGTCCTGTGCTAAAGGCACATGAAAGTACTGATCTATGTGTTGTTTTCAAAGACATAACATATATAATATATATATATATAATATATATATAATTTTATATATATATATGTATGTATGTATATTTCACAGATACACTGGTTTCTGCGTGGGGATGTGCAAATAGATGTTCCATCTCCCCCTGTCTTTTCTTCCATTGCTGTACAATATTTCAGAGTGTGACTGTCCCTTGGTGAGGCTCCACACTTGAGAAGGAGTGGATAAGGCTGGGGTGGTGGTCAGGAAGTACAAAAGCCAAAGCAGGTTTCTCCCCCAGCTCCAGTTCAGCAAGCCTCACTGGGCCATCACACAATTGCACATTCTCAATTGTCATCCAGACTCAAGCCCTGAAACCATCACCCACAGATCCTCACACAGTGGCCTGTGTCCGTTCCCCTGACCCACCAACGACCCAGAGTCCTAGATGGGATGTTTTGACAGAGTTAGCTGTTGAGACTGACTGATCCAATTAATTTCTTCAGAGATGGCTACTGGGTTGACTCAATTTGACCTGCTATTTTGCTCTGAAGACAATGACCTGGACAATTCCGCTGAGATCTCCCATTTCTGAAAACAACTATGTAAGTAAGTAAAACAGGCACGTTGCTGAGGTGCTCTTGTTAAAACTCTCTCTGTAAATTAACTCCAACCCTCTCTGGTAGCAAATGCTTTACTATGCCTGGGCTTTGGAGACCAGCACTGGGCAATTAGATCACAGGGATTTTCTTTCTTCTTTCTTTCTTTCTTTCTTTCTTTCTTTCTTTCTTTCTTTCTTTTTCATAATTTTTTACTGAAAATTTGCACATTTCATACAATATATTTTTATCATATTTAGATTCTTCTCCCCTATCTGAAGCCCTGTACTACCCATCACCCAATTTCATGTGGTCTATTATATATAATATATATATTATTAGTCCTGTGCTAAAGGCACATGAAAGTACTGATCTATGTGCTGTTCTAATACATACATACATATATATATATATATGTATATTTCACAGATACACTGGTTTCTGCGTGGGGATGTGCAAATAGATGCTCCATCTCCCCGTCTTTTCTTCCATTGCTGTACAATATTTCAGAGTGTGACTGTCCCTTGGTGAGGCTCCACACTTGAGAAGGAGTGGACAAGGCTGGGGTGGTGGTCAGGAAGTACAAAAGCTGAAGCAGGTTTCTCCCCCAGCTCCAGTTCAGCAAGCCTCACTGGGCCATCACACAATTGCATGTTCTCAATTGTCATCCAGACTCAAGCCTTAATTTAATATATAAATTAAATCAAACTTGTGTCCCCCAAATGCCCTTCAGTGTGGGTTCATCCACTGGCGCCTGGTCATTTGGAACAAATGGAAATATGGAACACGGTTGCTTGAGACTGAGGTACTGGGGAGACTGTCATTAATCTCCAGTCACCTTATTCAAGTGGCTGGGAGGACATCACTAGGGAGTAAAGGATGGACATTTGCCCCTAAGGTCCTTAGTGGTAAGGGCAGACCCATGAGTCTCAGGCCTGGGTAAGGAAGGGGAAGCTTTATTTGGATGGTAGAAGAGGTAGTCTGCTAGAGAGGAACCAGGCTCCTTCTCATGAAGGGAATGGAAAGAATGAAAGTTTCAGGAGAGGACCAGTATGATATGGTAGGCCATGGAAAAGTGGAGGACGCGGGTGGGAAGCTTTTATTGATGTTAAAGTGAATTGCTTCAAAAGCCTACCTTGTTCTAAGTCAAGGTAAAGTCCTAAAAGAGGTTTTTTTCCTGGACAAATGAGGGGTGAGAGGGGGACTGGTTTATCTCATACTTCAAAGGATTTGGTCTCAGCTTCTGGTGAGCCTAACTTGGACAGAAGTGAAGTTGCATCCTGGAAAGGCCCTTTAGATGCAAGTGGGGGTGCTGTGGTATGCAGGGAAACATGGAGCTGACCAAGCAAGATGGGGTTCTACAGCAGAGCTGCATAGAGATCCTGGGGGCGGGGGGAGAACCTGTGCTTTGCAGGGAAGTGCTCTGTCTTGTTAAACCTCCTGCACTGACCTGCCACCTTCAGTGTCTCCAGTCTGGCTAGCTTAAGGGTTTACTTACTGCATTAATGGCCCTAGTTCATGGTAATGTTCTGTTGTAGTGGATAGCACCTGCCGTAGGATGTGTCCATACACATCAGGGTCTCTCTGACCAAAGTACCAAGAAGCAGAAGGCTGGAAAATTATCAAAAATGCTGATAAATTATGGTAAGTTACTTGACTCCAAAAGATGCAAGGTTTTTTCCAATACAAAAAGAAGGTGCTTAGTACAAAACTAACCATCCAGAACATACTCTGTGTAAGGGCAAGGATGCCTAGGTGCCATGTACCTGGGTAGTTCTCTTTTTAACCTATGGGAAGGGGCCCACCCTTTTCTACCATTTCCATTTCGCTTACACAGTTCCCCTAGACTGAACCGCAGGGAAGAACAAACTAGAGGCTGGGGTGCGGCCCGATTGGAAGCAATAATTTTAGGCTGTGAGAATGTCAGTTTCAGACACCCAGTGGGGAGGTACATACACCCAGCCTTACTGGAGTTAAGATTTCAATGTTCCCGCTAGCCGGGGTTCCTACACCCTCTCTCTGCGGGCCTCTGCGAGGTGAGGGCTGGGAGCTAGCAACAGATTCCCAGGAAGGAGGCCGCCGCAAGCTAAAGTCAGGATCCGAAGCGCCCTGGGCTGAAGCTGCAGTCCTGGAGGGAGGCTGGTGTCCGCCCGAAGCTGGGGCACCGGATGTCGGATTTCGGCCCCGGTAGCCTGAGGCTACGATCTGGGGAGGCAGGCCAAAAAGCTGAGATAACCTCTTTCCTCCTCCTCAGCCGGAACAAAGAGCGCCTTTGAAGCTTCGCCCCAAGACTACGAGGGTTTTGAGAGGGCCGGGTCTCCCTTAGCCCCCTCAAGACGCAGCCGCCAGTGTAGAAAGTTCTTGATTTCCAGGAAGCATCATTGAAATGCCAACCTCGCTTGCTTTTTGCAGGTTCTCCCGCTTTGATCCCGGTTTCGGGGTCCTGAAGGTGCACACCGGCTTTTCCCGTTCGCTTAGGGGGAGAAGCGGCTTCCACCAGCGCCCGCGAGCGCTGCGCCCAAAACCCGGACATTTCCTTTTCGTTCCTGTAGGGTTTCGTTTCTAGCATCAAAACGGGACTAAAATGAGCATCGCAGAGCCCGGGTTCTCAAGAAAACGCGGCGCCGGAGGTTCCGTCCCGGCTTGGTTCTCAGCTCCAAGGCCGGGAGGGGTCTGCGGAGCGCCAGCAGCCGGGACGCGCGAGCGCCTGCCGCTGCCTGCTGGGCCCCAACACTACAGCGTCTCCCGCAAGAAAGGTCCTTCGCTGCCCATCGAATTAACGAGCTTGAAAACGCGGCCCTACTTGGATCCATCTCCGCCTCTAGACACGGTTCTTAGGAGAAAAATCCAACCATTGTGCGACTCCACATCGTATTCCCTGGCTCAGGAGCAATAGTAATTTCCGAGAGGATTTTGCGGAGGGTGATTCGGCCTCGTCTGGCTGGGGATGTTCGTAGCCCCAGAGCTGGATGTCTCGGAAAGCACTGCCGGACGCGCGGGATCGACGAGGGGGTCTTCTGTGTGAAAGTGAGATTCCGGACGCTAGGCGGAAGAGCCCCTTCCCGGAAGCCACCTCCGGACAAGCTAAGCTTCTGGACCTAGCAGAACCCCGCGGCACCCTCTGCTCCAGGGCCCCTGTCCCTTCACCAGCCCCGGACCCTCTGACCCTGGGCTTGCAAGACTGAGACCCAAATTCCGCCAGTGCCTGCGAAGCTGGAGATAGAGCTCCCTGGGGACCCGGGTAGTTAGGTAAATTTGAATCAAATCTCATTTTATCAGTAAGCATTGACATAAGGAAGTGACGAGAAATGTTACCCAAAACACCGTAGGCTTTCCCCCTCCCGCCCGGGCAAATCCTAGATATTCTCAGAGGAGATAGATCTGCCCACAAACATTCTTGCTGAAGTAATTACACTCTCTGGATCCCTGGGATCTTTTTGGTGAGTGTCTGTTGGCCAGGTGGGGCTGAAATCTTTGAAAAATCGGGACAGTTCTGCCCAAATAGTTTTCTGAGTCAGACAAATAGCTATTGCCAAAAGCGCCAATAAATATTTTTATTCTATTATCTAAATAATTGTACCAAATATTTTGGATTATTTTGACCGTACAAACCTGGCTTACTGTCAGATCAGCTCCTGGAGCCAAAGTGTCAACCTTTTTTCTTGTTTCAAGAAAAACTGAATTTCCCCACCTTCCTGTGAGCCTTGAACCTCTCAAGATTGGAGTCCAGTTTACACTAACAAAACCAAACTGGGGACTAAAGCACTTACTTCCAGAATCAAGGCCAGTGTTTTGTTTGTTTGTTTGTTTGTTTGTTTGTTTTATGGAAGAAAAACTCCAAAAAATCTGAGGAAGAAAACGAGCTCCAACAAACATAACTCTCTGTCCTTTAGTAAAGTCACACAACTGGAGGGAGGGAGGGAGGGAGGGAGGGAGAGAGAGAGAAAAGAGAGGAGAAAGGGGGTGCTCTTAACTGGCAAATCAGTTGCAGGTTGCAGACCAGGGGGCTAAAAGTAGCTGCGACCTTAAAAGCTCTTTTGCCCCTGCCTTCTACTGGAAAGGATCGTCCTCTGCCCTTAGTAGCAGGGTGCGCTCCCTGAAGCGGTCAGCGGTGAAAGGCAGTTCTCGTTTGGCAAACCGTCCACACCTTGGGTCCAAGAGGCCACGTGTGACACGGAAAAGTCCGGCCAAGGTAGCCAAGAAACACCCAGGACAGTGGAGCGAGCACTCCACACTGAACATTAACTGCGTGTGGCCCTCACTGGCGCCCGATTCCCACAGAGCCGGGGCGCACAGGTGGACTTTCGCCTGCCCGGACTCCCGGCGGGCAAGAGATTCCTAGGAGTTGGTAGTGGCCGTGAAAGCAGGGCCCTCCCAGCTCAAGCTGGGGCGCGGGAAGAGCAGAGGGTCCTGCGCTTTCCAGGGTAGAGGCCGGTTTAATCATAAAAGAGACCAAGGTTGGCCTAATGAGGGCCAGAGAAGGCTCCAAGGACGCTCCGGGGCCGGTAGAGTGTGGAGGTCCCAAGCTCATTCCCTGGGTGCAAGACCGACGCAGAGGAGCGCAGGCTAATCCGGCGGGGCTTTTCCCAGCTTGGGAATCTACCTCTGCGGACCCGCAGCCGGGTCCGTAGGAACTTCGGAACAGCCGGGCGGCGCACCCGAGCCTCCGTGGGCACTCACCCTGGAAGCGGTGGCCGAAGAAGCGATTCCGCAGCACCCAGGGGTAGAAGTGGAGAGGGTCCCGGTGCTGGGCGCCGAAGAAAGAGTGCGGGGGTTGCAGCGGGGAGGCGCCCAGCTGGTGCGCCGGGTGCACTGTCAGCGCCGGGTGGTTCATGGCCTCGGGGAACACGAGCTCGGGCCCTCCGTAGAGCGAGCGGCCGGCGCCCGCGGCGGCAGCGGCGGGGAAGCTGCTCACGAAGGCCGCCTCGGCCGTGCCGGGGTGAGGGTAGTTGAGCGCGGTGGGCCGGAGTGGTTCCTCGGAGGCGGCGGCGGCCAGGGGATGGGGACCCGAGCTCCCGCTGCCCGTGCTGCCGCCAGTGCCACCATCCTTGGCCACCAACGACTCGATGGTGAAGCCCCGCTTGGCTGCAGGCTGGAACATGATCGTGGCCGCCAGAGTCGAGCGAGGCAGCGGGGCTCTGGGGAGCGCTCGGCGCCCTGGCGCGGCCGCCTGGCAGGGTGTGCACCGAGTCAGGCACATGCACTCACGCCCGCACCCCTCGCCTCCCCCGCCCGCCGGCCCGCCCGCGCTCGGCCCTCGCCCGCAAGCCGGGCGCGGAGAGGCTAGGGGCGTGCGAGCGCCAGAACACCGAGTCGGGCCACGGCGCACCGCCCGGAGCCCGGGTCCCTGCGGCCCAGCGGGCAGCTCCCGGCGCCGCCACCAGCTCGGGCTGCGTGCGAGGCTGCGAGAGGCTTCCACGGTCCACCAGGCTCTCCCGCCTCCAAGTCACGCCGCGCCCCTGGCCCACGATCCTCCCCGCACTGCCCCGCCAGGCCACGGCCGCAGCTCTGCTCCGCGCGAGTTAGCAGCACCTGCCCAGCGCGCGCCCATTGGCCGCCGCTCACCTGCCCCAAGGTGGGGGGCGGGGCGGGGCGGGGCGAGGATGGCGGGTGGGGATGCGGTCCACAGTCGGAGGCAAAAACCGGACTGGAGCCTTTGGGCGACCATCTAGTGCCCCCTCAACCCCTACGCGCCGCTTGGTTCTCCGGACTGGGCCTTCAGCTGAGTCTGGTCGCCGCCGCCGAGGTCTCAGCTTACGCTAGGTCCGAAGAGGACATCTGAGAGCCTGGGCGCGAAGAAGAACTCCAGCCAGTCTTCCAGCGCGCAACTCAGTTGAACTCTCCCGCCTCCAGGGCTGTGGGCTCAGGTCTTGGGGCACTTGGATCCGAGCTAGGATGGGCATTAAGAGACCAGCTCAGATTCTGGGGAACCAGCTCCCGGTCCGCCTGACCTGGGAGATCGCTCCCGCTCGGTCCCCGCCGGGCCCCCGAGCCGCGCTCAGAAGCTGCGGCCTTGTTCCAGAGATGTCAGGGGGGAGGGGCAGACAGCATCGCCAAACGACCTGTGTCCTTTTCCCTTCCCAAGGCCAAGTTTCCTCTGCGCGAGGAGAAGCCGCGGGATTTGTCACCGCCCACCCCCACTTCTCCAGCAGCACATCGTGGCGCTCGGAAGCCGTGGGCTCGCTGGGCCACGCGTGCAGACTGCCCCCTCCCCCCCTCCCCCCGACAACCGGCGACAGCTCCCCCCGACAGGCGCATAGCAGCCCGCTTTCTTCGGGATTATTTATTCGCTAGCCAACCCCGGCTGGAGTCTTGGAGTCTCTGTGTCCTAACCCTAGAGGACAGGCCAGCCAGCCTTGAGTGGCACCGGCCACCTGTCCCCCTACATTTACCTTTCACCTGCGACTGCGGGCATCTGCTCAGCACTCAGCCGGGGTGAGAGGACTACCGACACTCAGAACCTGTACTCTGAAAACTTTTCCATCTGGACCTTCCAGGCCACCAGGAAACTCCGCCTGGGAGGGCTCTGGGTTGTGAGGTCGGGACCAGCCCTTCCCTGCGCATGGTGGAGATATGGAAGCGGATTCTGCTTTCTGGTCGCGGCCGGGCTAGGTTCGAGGGCCCAGAGCACAGCTGGAGCGTGCGTGCACCGGCAGGCTCCGGAGCCTGGTGTCTGCGGGCCGCACAACTCTGCAGGGACTCCAGACCAGGTCTTGGCAGTGGCCGCCTGAGCGCCCAGAGCCGGAGTCCTGGAGAGTGCTCCGGGCATCCTCGCAGCCACAAAGCGGGTTAAAGTCTATTTTCCACTTGACTGCTCCGAAAAGCCCCCGCACGCAGACGCCGTTCCGGCCCCCTTGGGCGAGGTGGGAGGAAGCCGCGAGAGGAGGCTGAAAAGAGGCCGCACCCCGCAGCCCTGGGGCGACCTGGGCGACCCTGGATGGGACACCTGGGTGACCCTGGAGTTGGAATCTTCACCGAATCTGTGCTAAGTGCCCCGGTCTCACACTAGCGACTCTGGCTTCCTGTGAAGGTCTCTTTCTCTTGTTCCTGTCTCAGGCTAAAGACCCCCCCCCCTTAGTCCCCAGTGCACCTTATTTCTCCTCCTCCTCTTTTGCCACACCCTCGGTCTTGGAGGAGGGGCGCGTGGAAGTGGGTCGATCCAGCCATATCACTAAAGTAGTGCAGGTCCGGAGCTGGAAGATGATGTTAGGATTTTGTTGGAGCAAGGTCCATGCAGAGATGCAGTGAATAAGGCTGAACAGGCCTACAGTCTGGGACCACAGAGCAAGTGCAGGGATTCATCCACAAAGGAGCGAAGGCCTCTTGGGGAGGAATCCCATCCCTTGGACTCCCACCTCCTGCTCTCACTTCCAGGCTTGGCAATGGCCAAGAACTCACTAACCAGGGCAGGTAGGGGACATTTGGACTGTCCCCCCACCATTCCCAGTCTTGAATTTAAATGGATCTCACCTGCTCTCAGGTTTATCTGCTTCCAAGTCATAGACCTTTTTCTAAATCACAGCTTCTCTTGTAGTACTTTTGAAATACTTTGACATCCAGTTGCTTTTAAACTGCTTTTCACAGATGATGAAGCAGAGCACACTGGGTCTGGTACAGTCTGGGTTGAGCTGGGACAGTCCAGTGGTTCTGGCCTGGGCCAGGTCCCCACTCTGGGCTTGTTGGGCGCTGAGGCACTCTGGGCAGCAGGAGTTTTGCCTCTACCTTCCTCCCTTTTGCTGGGCTCTCTCAGCTTCTGTCATTCCTTGATTTCCTTCCGTCCATCCTCCCATCCCTTGCCCAGTTAGTTTCCCCATCTCTACCCCCCCAGGGCCTCTTCCTTCTGGCTGCTTCCCTGCAGTGGGCCCAAAGAAGAAACTGTCACTTTCCAGGGGTCTCCAAAGCAGCCACCCCCTTCTGGTTTCTGCATTGAGGCTCCCACCCCCACCAGGTCTATTTTCAGGCCTTCTCCCCAGCTCTGCCCCTCCCCAGCTTGCATACCTCTCCCTTTACCACCTTCCCCTTGCAGCTGAGGTTATAACAAATACCTGCTCTCTTCGCCTGCAGACAGCTGCCTGTGTTATCCAAACCTGTCTCCCTCCCCATCCAAGCTGTTGAGCTCTGCAGGAGATGGGGCCCATCACACACACCAGAGTTCCTTCATTCTACACATCTGCCAAGCTGTTTGCCTTTCACTCCACATCTGCCCAAACTTTCCCTCCAGCCTTTCCCCTCCAGTGCCTTGATTTCTTTGGAGGAGTCTGTTGCTTACTCTGCTGATCCAACCTAGACCACCTGGTCTGATTCTCTCCTCCTCCCTCCCCTGCTCCCAAAACCCCCATCTCTCAGAGAACATGGCCCCAAACCCAGACTTTTCATTTACAAGATCATGCATATCTGATAATGGCAAGCACTCTAGAAGCTGGCAAAGAAGAAAGGAGGTAACCGGCAGCACCAATGCCCGACTCCAAAGAAGCCAGGACCTAAAGTTCTTGTTGCTGCCCTTGGCATTGTGTTAAACAGGCAAGCATCTTCAGATCTTCCCACAACTGCCAAGCTGTAGTGCAATGTCTGTGGTGTAATGTATATCCTGGCCAGGCATTTTCTCCATCAGAGCCTCTGCTGGGGTCTGTAGAGGAGCCCCTCAAACAGTAACCTCAGCAATCTCTTCTGGTCTCATCTCCTTCCTTCCATTTCAGCCCACACCACTTTTGCCTCTCCTTTCCGGCTTCACGTTTCCCTTTGTCTGCTGACTTCACCACTTAACTTTTTTTTTTTTTTTTTTTTTTTTGGGTCTTTTCGGACAAAGGGTCTTCCCTGTAGCCCCAGCGTCCCTGGAACTCACTCTGTAAGGACCAGCTGGCTTAACTCACAAAGATACCCACTGCCTCGCCTCCCAAATGCTAGGATTAAAGGGCGTGCACCACACGCCCGCGGCCTAAAAAGGATATATTTTTACACACTAATCCTGTCTAATACCAAATATGCTGTGCATTTTTTACATTAATGGATTTCTTCCCTCTGTGTCCAAATATGGTACATATTTATATTTTCAGAGCAACTCATNAAAAAAAAAAAATCCTTTTTAAAAACTAATTTATTGCAGGGATTTAAACACTTATATACTATTTTTTAAATTTTATTTATTTTTTTATTTTATTTTTTTGGTATTTTCTTTTTTTTTTTTTCTTTTTCTTTTTTATGTGTCCTGCAATTTTTTGGCATTTTCAAGACAGGGTTTCCCTGTAGCCCCAGCTGTCTTGGAACTCACTCTGTAGACCAGGCTGGCCTTGAACTCACAAAGATCCACCTGCCTCTGCCTCCTGAGTGCTAGGATTAAAGGCGTGCTCCACCACGCCCAGCCAAATTTTATTTATTTTTATGTGCACACCTGTGTCGTGCAATGCCGCGGAGGTCAGAAGAGGGTGTTGGATTCCCCTGGAACTGGAGCTAAAGACGGTTCTCAGTCGCCACGTGGGTGCTGGGGATCGAACCTGGGTCCTCTGCAAGAGCAGTTGGCGCTCTTAACCACTAGGCCATCCCTCCAGCCCCAATAAAAATATATCTTACTGGCATTGCACGACACGGGTGCACAGACTTGCATGCAGACAGTACATTCATACACATACAGAAATAAATAAAATTAATAAAAAATATATATCTTACTAAGATTTTATGTATTAATTGTACTTTGCAATGAACATATTGGGTTAAATAAATAAAATGTATAAAGATTTTTTTCTGTTCCTCCTCCTCCTCCTCCTCCTCTTCCTCCTCCTCCTCCTCCTCCTGAAATGGGGTCTCCTTGTAGCTCCAGCTGGCCTAGAACTCACTATGTAGATAAGACTGGTCTCAATCTTGCAGAGATACCCTTGCCTCTGCTGCCCAAATGCTGGGATTAAAGGCATGCACCACCACATCTAGCTCTTCTTAGCTGCTTAATGTAGCATAGAATGTTTAAAACTATAAGTCTCATATTGCATTGCTATTGAACAGAGTTGTTGTGGGAAATAAAAATTTTAAAGGTGTGAGAGAAGTGAGAACAGATTTTAAATTTTATTTATTTATATTTATATTTCTGGAGACGGTCTCATATTTCCTAGATTGGCCCTGAATTTACTGTGAGTGAAGGATAGCCTTAAACTTCTCATTCTCCTGCCTCCATTTTTCCAGTGTTGAGATTACAGCCCTATACCACCACAGCTACCTGGAGATTTTGTAAGTATCAAATCTTTAAAAAAATTTTTATGAGTGTTTTGCATGCATGTATATTAAGTATATTCATGCTGTGCAATGCCCATAGAGGTAAAAAGAGGGCATCTGATCCCCTGGAGCTGGAGTTATGGACAGTTGTTAGCTGCCATGTGGGTGCTAGGAACAGAACCCAGGTCCTTTGAAAAAGCAGTGCTCTTAACTGCTGAGCCATGTCTCCAACCCCTAAGTATCAAATCTTTTTTTTAGGTTGTTATTATTTTTTATTTTTTTAATTGATGCTTTGTGTATTTCATACATCATTTTCCAATTCAGTTCAGGCATATTTCCCTTTCCCTTCTTCCCACCCCACCCCACCCCATCTCAGATCATGCATTCTGCCATAACTGTCTTGCATCTTTCTCTCAGTTTTTTTTCATTTTTTAGCAATAAGTGATAATTTATGAGTACAGGCATCCTTCATGTAAAACCAATTTGCAAGCAGTTGTGTCCAAACCCACACTGCCCCTTGGTCCCACCATCCAGCAAGGGGGGCTTGTATGTTCAACCAAGTTGATCAAATGAGTGTCCAGACTATATTGCTGTAGGTTCACCATTCACCCCAATTGCAGCTCTTACATTCTACCACGCCCCCTCTTCCGCAGATTGTTCCCTAGGCTTAGAAAAGGGGCACAGGTGGATGAGAAGCAAAACAGTCTACTTTCTCTGGAGCTGTTGTCTTGGACTCTGGTCAATTCTGGCTGTTTCCTTTCATGGGCTGACATTTTGTCCAGGAATAACCTTTCGATCCTACTAATGAAGCGCAAGCAATTAGATATATAGGTATTTAAAAAGTACTAATTGTTATGGTAGGTTACTTTGGTATAGACACAGATGTTTGGATGGTATGTTAATCCATGAATTACATTTTCTTCTGTTAAATATGACAGGGTCTTATTGTGGCTTATAACATCTCCTAACCATTAGAGGATGTAAGCTTGTGGCATCAGCCGTGGGTTATTCCTCCAAGGAGAGAGCTAATAGCCAATTAGATTTGGGATATACAGGCATATGTCTGCCACTGCTGCACAGTATTTCCAGGCAGGTGAGGTGTAGCTGGTGCTGACAGAGGAGTCTTGCTTGACTCAAGGAGACCCATATTTGCTTTATTGGTTTAGTGGCCTTTGGTAACACTCTCTGGTATCCCAGAGATCATCTGTACACTTGCAAGTATGGTCTCAATACATCTTTCCCATGTTAACGTCAGGTCTTCGACAGCAGGGCCTTATCACCTCTCTTCTTGCAGGTATCCCAGTTTAGAGGCAAGGAGCCTTTACCTTTTGTGGGGGCTAAATCTTTTTCTTTTTTTTTTTTTTTTTAATGTGTGTGAGTGTACTGTCTGCATGTAGGTTGGTGCACCAGTGTCATGCAATGCTGCGGAAGTCAGAAGAGGGTGTCAGATTCCCCCGGAACTGGAGTTAAAGATGGTTATCAGCCGCCATGTGGATGGTGGGAATTGAATGCTGTTCCTCTGCAAGAGCAGTCAGTGCTCTTAACTGCTAGACCATCTCTCCAGCCCCTCAAATCTTATTACCAAGAAACAACTGAGGCACAAGATGGCGCTGCCGATAAAATGCACTTGCTGAGCAGTCCTGACAACCTGAGTTTGATTCCAGGAACTCACATAAAGGTGGAAGGGGAAGGGGACAAGCCAGGAGTAGTGCCATTAATCCCAGCACTTGGTGGGGGTTAGGGGCAGAGGCAGGCAGATATCTGGGAGTTCAAGGCCAGCCTGGTCTACATAGTGAGTTCCAGGCCAGCTGGGACTACAGAGAGACCCTGTCTCAAAAGACAAAAAAGGTGGGGGTAGAGGGAATCATATGTACATAGTTTTGTAATTGCTTTTTTTTTTCTTTTTAGTTTTACCCTTCTTTTGGTATTTTTGAGACAGCGTCTCCCTTTTAGTACCAGGTGTCCTGGAGCTCACTCTGTAGACCAGGCTGGCCTTGAACCCACAGAGATCCACCTACCTCTGCCTCCCAAGTGCTGGGATTAAAGGCGTGCCCGGTTGTAATTGCTTTTTTATACTTTGCCATTAATCACAAACACATCCACCTCTCATTAAAATCCCATATTGTTGGAAATATTTTTTGCACTTTATAAAGTTTCACTCTTTTGAATTATTTTTTTCTTTTTTGTGCTGGAGATAGAGCCCAAGGCTTTGTGTAGGCCGGCAAGTGCTCTGTCACTGCGGCATGTGTCCCCAGCTCTTTGTGGATCCTACTGCATGTTCATATTTCTTCTCTCTCTCAGTTCTAGAAGTGTCTTTTTTTTTCTGGTCATGATCATCTTTGGAGACTTCAGCACTGAGTATCTTCAACTCCCTTTTCTTTTGGAAATTCTCTTCCCCTCAATTTCCAAACCTGCTCCACTACCTCTGGGAGCTGCTCCTTCATGAAGTCTGGTTTCTTCTTAAGTGGTTGCTTATCCGAATGTTCCTGTTAATGCTCCTCTCATTCCACTTAATAGTTTTATCTGGCTAGCTATCATGCACCATATAACCTATCAATCTATTTTCCTATCTATCTATCTATCTATCTATCTATCTATCTATCTATCTATCATCTATCTATCTATCTATCTATCATCTATCTATCTCTATTATCTATCATCTATTATCTGTCATCTCTCTACAATCTATTATCTATCTATCATCTATCATCTTTTTCTTGATCTATCTATCATCTATCATTTTTCTAAATTTTTTTTTTGTCTTTTTGAGACAGGGTCTCCCTGTAGCCCAAATGGCCTGAAATTCACTATGCAGACCAGGTTGGCCTTGAACTCCGAGATCTTCTAGACTCTGCCTCCCGATTTCTGGGATTAAAGCTGTGCACCACCATGCCTGCATTTCATCTATCATCTTTATAGGTGTATGTGCATATAAAGTCAACACTGATTCCTTCCTCAATCATTCTCCACCTTATTTTTTGAGAAAGTCTCTCACTGAACCTGGAGCTCACCAGTGGGCTAGTCTGGGTGGCCAGCAAGCCTCCAGGGATCCTCCTGTCTCTGTCCTTCCCAGCTCTGATGTTCAGTTTTAAATGTCAACTTGCCACAGCTTCACCTGAAAAGAGAATCTCAATTCAGGAACTGTCTCTACCCGGTTGGGCTGTGGGCATGTCTGTGAGGGATTGTCTTCACTGTTAATGGATGGAGGAGGACCCAGCCCATTGTGGGCAGCACCATTCTCTTGCCAGGAGGTCCTGAGCTATATGAGATAGAAGAAAGGTGCGGGATTGCAATCAGACAGAATCTACATTTTGTTCCTCTCTGCTTTTGAAAGGGTGTGGTGCTTTAAAGGTTCTGCCCCAGCTGCCCTGCAAAATGGACTACAGCCTGGAATTATAAGTTGAATAAACTCTTTCCTCCCTTACCTTGCTTTCTCTCAGGGTATTTGTTACACTACAGAAATGAATCTAGGACACCAGTGCTGGGACTACAGGCATGTGCTACTGCAGTTGTCTTTCCACATGGGTGCTGGGGATCCGAAGGTTTATGTTTGTGTGGTAAGCACTTTGCCAAGGAACAATCTCCCTAACCGTCTTTTTTTTTTTTTTTAATTTTATTTATTTCCATATGTGTATGAATGTATTGTCTGCATGCAAGTCTGTGCACCCGTGACGTGCAACGCCGCGGAGGTCAGAAGAGGGTGTCGGACTCCCCTGGAGCTGGAGCTCTCCTGGAATTGGAGTTTCAGACGGCTCTCGGCTGCCATGTGGGTGCTGGGGATCGAACCTGGGTCCTCTGCAAGAGCGGTCGGCGCTCTTAACCACTAGGCCATCTCTCCAGCCCCCTAACCCTGTCTTTAAGCAGATTCTCAGAGGTATGTTTCCCCAGACAAAGTTACTAAATTATAAATGACGCCTTCTTGGACAGGCCCTTCGGTGATTGCTGCACATCAAAGTTGAGTTCCACATGGTCCACAAGATCCTTGCTTCTCCTCGGGATCTCTCATGATAGTGGCCTCTTCCTTTGAGATATCCAGACTCAGCAGAGCAGAGGAGCATGTGGAGCCAGACATGGCCTGCATGTCTGTGGCTCTCTTCCCGCTCCTGCTGCCGCTGGCCCAGTTCAGGCTCTTGCTTGCTTCCTTTCCTTGATTATTCTCTTACAATAAGCACTTGAGAACCTGAGATTTTTCCCTCTCTGTAATTCATTTCATACATGGACACTAGATTTTGATGCCACAGCCCTAAACTGTTAAGATTGTTTTCCTTTAAGTGTGGGACCCAGGAGTGTTACATACATAAACTTTGACACAGTTTTTCAACTGAAATATGGAGATAGTGATAAATGCCTTCTCTGGAGACTTGTGAAAAGAACTGAATTACATAGAATAAGGTGATTCATGTATCACTCTCAGCACATAGTAGGTACTCAGTAAACATTTACAATTACTGTGACTATTTTCTTTTTTAAAAATGTATGCATTCAGTTCTTTGATGCAGTATTTTCTGTTGTTGTTGTTGTTGTTTCCAAAATGCATTATGCCCAACTGCTTTGTACAAAAGCTCAGGGGGCCCTACACAAGAAATACTTACAACTGGGTAATTGGTACTAGCATCCACAGATGAGTGATACCATGCATCGTTTGTTTTTCTGGGACTGTGTTACTTCACTCAGCATGATGTCCTCTAGCTCCAGCCATTTTCCTGCAAAGCTCGTGATGTCGTCTTTCTTTACTGCTGCATAGAATTCCATTGTGTAGATGTACCACATTTTCTCTATCCACTCGTCAGTTGAGGGGCATTTACGTTGGTTCCAGCTCCTTGCTATTGTGAAGAGAGTATTTGGGGGCTAGAGAGATAACTCAGCAGTTAAGGGCTCTGGCTCATTCCCAGAACCCACATGGTGGCTAACGACCTTCTGTAACTCCAGCCCGAGGAAATCCAATGTCCTCTTCTGACCACCACAGGCATTGAACACCCCAGTGCACTTATATACATGTAAGCAAAACATTCATGCACATAAAATAAATCAATCAAAACATTTTTAAATTTTTTTATTTTTTTATACTCAAAATAATGTATTTTAATCAACAGCCTGTACTCCATCCACCCTGTGTATGGGTGTCACACACATCAGTTAGGAAGGGTTATTAGGCTGACTGAATCCTGTATCTGTTACTCCCTTGAAGAGGGTCTGACAGAGGTGAAAAGGGAAGGAGCCGCACCAGGCAGAAGCTTCAAGCCATGGAACGGAGGAAAGGCAGAGAGGGCAGCACCGGAGGCCAGGAGAGTGGAAAGGGCCACAGAACCGCCTGAAACTCCAACCAGGAGAACTCCAGTTCCAGGGGAATCCGACACCCTCTTCTGACCTCCGAGGCATTGCACGACACGGGTGCACAGACCTGCATGCAGACAGTACATTGATACACATACAGAAATAAATAAATTTAAAAAAAATAAAAAAAATTCTGTAATTTGGGAGAAGGTGGTGATTAGTTTCCAAAATACACTGAGTCCCACCTTCCACATCGCTCCCTTACTCACAGCCCTTTGTTTTTTTTTCCAGACAAAATTTAAGAGCTCTCATAAAGCCTTAAGTATTGATAACCCCTCAGTGCACCTGAAAGCAATGTTCACTTCAATCTCTTGCAGAGACTATGTTCCACAGACTTTGTCCCTACACATTTGTCTTTGGGCTCTGTGGCAAGGTGGCTGTAGAGACACACATTACGGGGTGACTGGAAACCAGAAACAAGGGAAAGCCCAGGCACATGGGTGCAGGGAGGGCAGGGAATACCACTTCTGCTTTCCTTATCTTTTCCTTAAAAAAATTAAAAAGACTGTGTGATTGGTTGGAAGGGTAGAGAACAAACCCCAGCACAGTGTGTAAGCTCCAGAGGTGGGTGGTGGGAGCTGTCCTCAGAGAGGCGAGGAAGGGAAGAGGTCAGGGCAATGCTTGCAGCATCAAGTTCCTCGGGAGTTTCTGTCTGCCCACCTCTTAGTCCTCCTCAACCACATTCGCCAGCTTGATGGCTTCATTGCGCACAGCTTGCTGGAGAGTCTGTGCTGAATACAGCTTTCAGTGCCTCTAACAATGAATGACCCAGTGATGTAGTCGCACCAGAGTGCATCGGGTAGTGAGCTCAGAGAACTCGACGTCGCAGATGCTGGAGCCCAGGTCCGGGGACTTGAGGATGGTGTTGGCCTGGTTAAAGCGCTCAAACTGTCACTCAAGTGGGTCCAGCTGATTGGAGACAACACTGCCTTGTAGAGCAGTCTCCTGCTGGCAGTATTCAGCCCAAGTGCGCAGCCTGATATCACACGTTTGCTTTTCCTTGGGATCTGGCGTTTTCGCAGGCTGCCAAGGGTGGCTGTCCCTCAGGCCAGCCACTTGCTACACATCAAGGACCTGAAGTGGGGCAGCACACTACAGGACAGTGTGGGGGTCTTCTTTAGAAGGCTGGGGAGGCCTCGGCTCTGGATCAGAGAGGTCTGGGGGTCACGAAGGGAATCGATGTCTTGAGACTCCAGGAACTTGTCTACAAGATCAGGGCACGCAGCCCGTCTCCTCGTGAGCGTGGCATAGGGCAGCGGGTCATGGTGAGTGATGATGTCAGCAGGGCAGCACCTGGCCAAAGTTACTCTCATCGCAGTGGCCCTGGCACTCCAGTGCCAATAAGAAGTCACGTCCATTTCAGATGAGTCCATGTTCATGGTCATCAACATCAACAAAGAGAAAGGAACGCACACGCACATCTCTGTGTGTCGGGTGGGTGCCCACAACGTGACATTTGGTGGAGGCTATAGAGCCCGTGTTCCTGTTCACCATGCTCTTCTGGCCACACCTGGCTTGCCCAGCGCTTTAGGCCCTCCATGCTGGGGGCTCAGGGACACAACACTTTCCAGAATCCTTGCTCAGTGGCTGCAATCCCCAGTGTTCTCTGAAAGAAACTCAATTTCCCAGGTCTCTTCCTCGAGGCATCCAGTCACCTCCCTCTC
The DNA here is from genome assembly GCA_009823505.1 of Rhizomys pruinosus. Classification (NCBI taxonomy): domain Eukaryota; kingdom Metazoa; phylum Chordata; class Mammalia; order Rodentia; family Spalacidae; genus Rhizomys; species Rhizomys pruinosus. The sequence continues at coordinate 166,936 of VZQC01014929.1, read as the reverse complement.
TGGAAGTTCTTGGGCTGCCATTTTTAAATGTTATATTCTTATTTTTTAATTATGTGTGTGTGTGTGTGTGTGTGTGTGTGTGTGTGTGCAGGTGCCTGTGGAAGCCAGAAGAGGGCATTGGATCCCATGAAGCTGGAGGTACAGGCAATTGTGAGCTGCCCGCCCAGTGCTGGTGCTGAAAACAGAACTCTGGTTCTCTGCAAGAACAGTACCCTCTCTTAAGCACTGAGCCCTCTCTAAGTGCTGACTATTTTAAATACAGTGCAAACTCCTTGGCATTAAGGCCCTCCATGAGTGAAGTTCTTACCTTTTTGGCTTAGCCCTGTGTTCTCTATTCCCCCGTGGAAAGCCCACAGTGGGACAATACTGCCCCAGCCAGAGGATTCACCCAGGGGTGTCTCTCTATTCTCTTCTAAGCCTTGATCAAAACATCTCAACACAGCATGTATCCGCCTAACTGCAGAGAGGAAAATGTCACAAATGGGTGCAGCAGAGGCTTTGGCATTTCAACAGAAGCTTTTTATCTATCTTGCTCACTGCTATGTTTCCAACACTCAGCCCATGGTTGCTTGACACTCAAAGGATACTCATTAAAGATTTTTTGACTGAATATATTAATTTGAGAAACATACTTCAAGGTTATGTTTGTTCTGAGACAGTGTGAAAATGTAACTTTCTGTCACAATAGAACATAAAGAAAAGATGGCGTCCCAGACCTGGGAGGTTTGCTGTGACAAGAGAAGTGTGATCTTGCTTGCTTCTCAGGACTCTGATGGAAGGAGACTCCTTCTGCAGAATTCCATGATACTGGGAAAGGAAACTCAGACATTTTGAACTTGGAGCCTGCTCAGTAATGGAGAAACTTTTGGGTAGGAAGGACTATAGATGTAAGGCTTCCAGTGTGTCTGTATGTTATTATGTAATGTGAACTTGAAGCAAAAATACCTTTCTTCTAGGAAGACCTCTTTAAAGGATTCCTTGCAAACCCAATGACAAATCATGGACTGGATTCTCAAATAAAGATTGTAGGTATTCTGTATAATGGCATACATGTTTTCTCCGTAATAGGTTATCTTTTTTAAAATTTTTCCTTTTTTTGGTCTTTTTGAGACAGGATCTCCCTGTAGTCCCAGCTGGCCTGGAGCTTGCTATGTGTAGACCAGGCTGGGTTTGAACTCACAGAGATCCGCTTGCTTCTGCCTCTGCCTCCCAAGTGCTGGGATTAAAGGCCGGCACCACCACACCCGGCTTTAGGTTATCTTTATAGACCAGTGTTTGTTCATTTTTTGAGGAGTCACATGTGACCTTGAACTCCTGATCCTCTGCTTCTACTTCCAAAGGGCCACTATGCCCAGTAGATTAATTTAATTTAGGGAAACATTATATATATATATATATGCTACTCCATCCCTGAAAATTAGGACTCTTTCTTGGGAGTGTCTACCTGCTTCAGAGTTTCAGTCTAGAAAGAATTCCATGGCTTTCAGAATTGTACCCTGGCCTGACAATTGGTTGGTCCACTGGTAGTGGTTGGTCCAGTGAAGACTCTGGCAAGGCCAGCTCCTCAGAGCAGTGGTGATAGGCATGATGTTTGGAAAGGGTGGAAATCATGGTAAGTGAGATGCCGGCTGGAACTAGGAGACAATCTCTCCTTCCAACTACAGAGGCTAGAACCCTGAAATGAGGAAGTAAAAGCTCCCCTTTACATGGATGGGTGATAAAATTAAAACCTGAGCTTTGGTGGATCTCAGTGTCAAAGCACGTCGACAGGCCCTTGCCTGCCTGGTTTGGGGTTTTTCTGTCCTGCTCATAGCTCACCTCCTCGCAGCCTCCTGTCCCCTCATGAATATGTCTAGATCTGAACAGCTTTGGGTGATGCACAGATTTCTGGCTCTTTTTTGGCTGTTGATCAATTTGACCCATTTTACTGTAGATTCTTTGAAAGGCAGATGACTTCAGCAGGATGTGGAGTTTGTTTCTAATGATAAGGTCAACCAGATGAGACCCTTCTCTGCAGAACATCCAAATTTCTACTTTATTTTATTTGGATTTTTGTGCAAATGTCTCCAAACATATATAAACATAGTCAAAATAGTACAAGAAACACTTCTAAACCCTGTCACCTAGATTTTATAATTATTAACATTTCCCATTATTCTTTATTCCTTTTTCTCTGAAGTAAATTACATTTATTTATTTATTTATTTATTTATTTATTTATTTATTATTTTTTGGTCTTTTTTTGTTTTTTTGAGACAGGGTCTCTCTGTAGCCCCAGCTGTCCTGGAACTCACTCTGTAGATCAGGCTGGCCTTGAATTCACAAAGATCCTCCTGCCTCTGCCTCCCGAGTGCTAGGATTAAAGGCGTGCACCACCACGCCCAGCTAGTAAATTACATCTGTTATGATGTTTCATCCCCAAATATCTCACTGTGAATCCCTATGGGGAGTGTTTTTAAAATTAATCTTTTTCTTCTTTTAATTAATTAAGTAATTAATTAATTCTTATGTGTAGATGTGTATGTACACATCCATACAGGTACCTCTAGAGGCCAGAAGGGGTCTTAGATCCTCCAGGAACTGTAATTACAGGCAGTTGTGAGCTTCCTGTCATATGTGCTGGGAACAAAACCTGGTCCTCTGAAAATACAGCAAATACTCTAAACCATGGAGCCATCCCCCCAACCCATTAACTTTTTTTCTGATGAGAAGTTTCAATACACTTTATGGAGAAGACAAGTTCTATCCACTCCCCCCACACACACCTGAACTGGCACAAAAGTGAAGAGAAATTTTCAATTGTCCACTGATACAGGAAGTTTAGATTGAGACAAGAAGTGGGCTCTAAGGTAGACCAGGTGTGGGCTTTAGAAGGCTGCAGTGAGGGGGACAGGAAACAAAGTTTTGGAACCACTCAAGGTGGGAAGTCAGATCAGAGATTCCTGAAAGGTGACACCCAAATGAACAGAAGAAAATCCATGGTCACAAAGAGAGATGGTGGGCATATGTGACTCACTAATCACTGACTGTGTAAAGGGGAAAATAAAGGAAGACCTGGTTTCCCAAGAGAAGTAAGCACGGCCCTACTCTGTCCTGAATTTGGGATAAAAAAATGTTAGAAGATCCAAAAATATTTCCAAGTTAAAAATGTAGTACCCAGGGGCTGGAAAGATGGCTCAGCTGTTAAGAGCATTGGCTGCTCTTGCAGAGCACCCAGATTTGGTTCCCAGCACCCACATGGCAGCTAACAACTGTCCATAACTCTAGTTCCAGGTGATATGACGCCCTCTTCTGGCCCTCATTGACATTGCATGTATATGGTACCCATATGCTAGCAAAACACTCATGTGTATAAAGTAAATTTTAAATTAAAAAAACTTTAAAGGCTAGGGCCTTAAGCTCAGTGGTAGAATACTTATGTACCATTCAAAGGACCTTGGGTTTTAGTGCCAGGATAAACAGAGAAAGAAAGAGGAAGAGAGAGAGAGAGGAGAGAGAGAGAGAGAGAGAGAGAGAGAGAGAGAGTTAGTTTTGTAATAATCATATTTTATATATCAAAAAGGAAAAAGAAAAGCCAAAAGAAGGTATTAAGGAGAGACTTTTTGGGCCAGCCACAGATAGCCCAGTAGGTAAAGGTGCTTGTTTCAGAAGGCTGAGGACCCAAGTTTGGTCCCTAGAACCCATGGTGGAAAAAGAGAATCAATGCTGAAAAGTTCTGTGACTTCCACATACACACCCTGGCACACCATGGCACACCATGCACACACACAGCATATACAAACACACACATATACACACTAATAATAAATAAGCTAGTAAAAAAAACAAGAAACTAAACATTTACTTTTTTATTTATTTTTATGTGTATGAATGTACTATTTGTATGTAGGGTTTTTTTTTTTTATGTGTATGAATGTACTGTCTGCATGTAGGTTTGTGCACCCGTGTCGTGCAATGCCGCGGAGGTCAGAAGAGGGCTTCGGATTCCCCTGGAACTGGAGTCAAAGACAGTTCTCAGCCACCATGTGGGTGCTGGGGATCGAACCCGGGTCCGACTGCAAGAGCAGTCAGCACTCCCAACTGCTAGGCTATCTCTCCAGCCCAAAACTAAACATTTATATACCACAGAAGTATAAAATACTGTAACTCTGAAAAATTATTTGACAGTTTTAAATAAACTTAAACATATATAAATTCAGCTCTTCTATCCTAAATATCTACCCAAGAGAAAAGAATGTCTTTGATTATAGAAAGTCTTTATTCAGACTGGAAAGATGGCTCAGCAATTAAGAGTACTTGCTGATCTTTCAGAGGACCAGGGTTTGGTCTCCAGAACCCACATGGTACCTCATAACTGTCTCTAATTCCAGTTCCTAAGGATCTAATGCCCTCTCCTAGCCTCCACGGGTAGCAGGCACACATGTGGTACACAGCTATCCATGCAGGCAAACACTCATATACATGAAAATGAGCTTTCTGAAAAGAGCTTCATGCACTTTATTGTGCACGAATTATACTTCAGAGTAAACAAAAAGAACCCTGCTTAATTGGAATGTACCAATGAGAAATAGAAATTACACTCTGGAAAGATAGCCTAGCAGTTGAGAGCACTGATTGCTCTTGCAGAGGACCCGGGTTCGATTCCCAGCACCCACATGGTGGCTAAGAACCGTCTGTAACTCCAATTCCAGGAGAACTCCAGTTCCAGGGGAATCCGAGACCCTCTTCTGACCTCTGCGGCATTGCACAACACGGGTGCACAAACCTACATGCAGACAGTACATTCAGACACATACAAAAATAAATTTAAAAAAAAAAAGAAATTACACTCATTAGGATTAGAGATTGTGATTGTGTGTGTGTGTGTGTGTGTGTGTGTGTCTGTGTCTGTGTGTGTGTGTAGGCCAGAAGTTGACACTGGATGTCTTTCTTAATCACTCTCCACTTTATTTTTTATCTTATTTTATTTTTGTGATATAGCGATTGAACTTAGGGCCTTGTATATGCTGGGCGAGCACTCAGCCACTGATATACACCCTCAGTCCCTCTACTTTATTTTTTGAGACAGGATCTCTCACTGAACCTGGATCTCACAATTTGCCTAGGCTGGCTAGCTGGCAAATCCCAAGGGTCCTCCTGCTTCGGCTTCCCCAGAGCTAGGGTTATGGGCATACACTACTATCTGGACCTTGTGACATGAGTTCTGGGGATCCCAACTCAGGCCTCATGCTTACATGACGAGCACTCTACCTACTGAGCCATCTCCCCATCCCTAGAAATCCAATTTTTAAAGTAAATCATCAGATTAGATGTAGCAGGAGAGAGAATTCATGAACTAGAAATCAGAGAGATAAGAAACAAGCATTGAGGGGCTGGGCAACATGAAGCACTGTATTTGAAGGACTGCCATATGTTGAATGAGGGCTCCATGAGTAAAGAACCCTACAGTGAACTTCATTTGAAGCTACTGGATAAGAAATTTTCAAAATTGATGACTGGCAAAAATACTCAGAATAGGAAAGCCCATCAGATTTCAACAAGCTAAATAAATCTAGTTGGGCATGGTAATCTCGGGGAGGCTGAGGCAGAAGACCATAATTCCAAGGACAGTCTGGGTTACTATTGAGTTCAAGCCTAGCCTAAGCTACAAAGCAAATCCTTGTTAAAAGAAAAAAAAAAACAGTGTTGGGGATATAGCTTAATTGGTAAAGTACAATCCCCATCACAGAACAAATCAGGCATGGTGGTACACCCCTATAATCTAAGCGCTGGGGAGGTTGAGGCAGGGATGATCAGGAGTCCAACATCATCCTTAGCAACATATCGAGGGCAGTCTAGGCTATATGATACCCTGTTCAAAAAAGATAAATAATCTATACATAGATAGTAAACAAGAAAAAATTTCTTAAAAGTAGTAGAGAGAAAAGATGGATTCTTAGAAAGTGCAGACAACTGACTCTCAACTGTGGCTGCCAGGAAAGAGAAGGATATATTGTCGGAGCACTGAGAGAGAGAGAATGACTTACAAACTAGAATTGTATTTTTAGCAAAAACTGTCTTTCAAGAAGAAGAGTGAAATAAAGATGTTTCGGAAAAACAAAAAATGAAATCTCTACCAACAAAACCTCATGGAAGGAATTTCAGGCAGAAGGAAAAGGACTGAAGAAGAAATGTCTAAGATGAAAGACGAATGGTGCACACTGACCACAGAGCATCACAGCCTGTGCGATTTGAGTGTGGAATTTATGGGAATAAAATAGGAAGAACTAAATGCTGAAGAGCAGTACCAAGTTGGGGTGGTGGTCAAAGTTAAAGCACATTTTTTCTAAAGAAGGTAAAGATAGAGACTAACTTTAGATTTGGGGACATTATAGACACTTGATGAAATGGCTTCAGCCACCATCAAAGGAATGGGAATTGAATATTATTTCCAATTAAGTTAAAGGAGAAAAACAGGATAAAAAAACTGGGATGACAGATGATTAGATAACAATAAAGCTATTTCCTACTTAAAAAAACAAACAAACAACTGTAATCAGTGGGGCTGGAGATGTGGTTCAACAGCTGAGAGTGCTTACTGCTCGTGCAGAAAACCAAGCTGGGGTTTCAGTGGCTCACAAGTGCCTGTCATTCCAGCTCCAGGGGATCTGACACCGTCTTCTGGTCGATCATGGGCACTCACATATGTGCATATACGTGAAAGAATCTTTTTAAAAAACTATATTAGTAGAAACTTTACATCCCAGGTCTCTAGGCCATAGCAGGAGTTTGTCATGAGGCTGGAAGAGCCCCACCTTGGGACATTAATCTGGTTGGAAAATAGCTGAGAAAACATGGAAAGCAACTTACCAAGAAGTGTTAGAGAATCTGTCACTGGCATTCTCTTCCTGAAGATGAACACAATTGCTGAACAACTCCAAATAAACACTGAAGTTGCGGGCATCTAAAAATTGATGTCAAAACAAAAATTTGAGTTTCTGTTTCTCACAAAAAACTTCCAAGAGTTTACCATCAAATTGCCATGCCAGTAGTAGCAGGAAGAGGGGCTGAGGGGTCTCTCTATCAGGAGTAAAACCAAGGTTGATGCGAGAGCCAGTATAGAGGGCGTCACATTTCAAAGCAAGGCCTTACACATTTGAAATTTGAGGGAAAGCAATAACAATTATCATCCCTAATGGCCTTTAAAGTACAGAAGGCTAAAGGCAAATGAAAAACAGTTTTTACATGTGTGGCTATGTATGAACAGGCATGTGGAGGCCAGAGGTCAACCTGGGTTGATTTTTCTCAGATATAGTTTACCTTGCTTTTTGAGTCACAGTTTCTCACTGGAACCTGGGCCTCACAGACTAGGGGAGGCTCGAAAGCTAGTGAGCCCCTGGGCTGCCTCCCCAGGGCTAGGATTACAAGTGCATGCCACCATGCCTGACTTTTCACGAGGGTTCTGGGGATTGAACTCAGGTTCTCAGGTTTGCACAGCAAGCCCCTTACCATCTGAGCTATGTCCTCATCCCTCCAGACAAATCTTTTTTTAATTTATTTTTGTATGTGTATGAATGTACTTACTGTCTGCATGTAGGTCTGTGCACCCGTGTTGTGCAATACCGAGGAGGTCAGAAGAAGGCGTCGGATTCCCCTGGACCTGGAGTTAAAGACGGTTCCTAGCCGCCATGTGGGTGCTGGGGATCCTCTGCAAGAGCAGTCGATGCTCTTAACCGCTAGGCCATCTCTGCAGCCCCCAGACAATTATTTTAAATTTTAGTAACTGGTTGAGCATGGTAGGGCTCTGGGGATTTGAACTCAGATCCTCACACTTGCTTGACAGGCACTTCATATACTAAGCTGTCTCCCAAGCCCCCAGAATTCTTACTGTAATAATGATGGGCATTGTCTCCAGAGATTATTCATGAAGTAGTTAGACAGCCGATGGTGCAATGATGCTTAGCTCTCAGCCCACCACAGAGGGCAACCTTGAACTTTGGACCTCCCTGCCTTCATCCTCCCAAGTGCTCTAATCGCAGGCAATGCACCACTCCTGGCTTTGAGGCCATCTTAGTTATGCATTCATGGGTGCCCCAGGCATGGATAAGATCACCAGGAGGCACTTGCACCTGATTATCACAGGAGATGATTTTTTTTATTCATTATTTTTATGTGTATGAATGTACTGTCTGTATGTAGGTTGGTGTGGAGGTCAGAAGAGGGTGTCCGATTTCCCTGGAACTGGAGTTAAAGATGGTTCTCAGCTGCCATGTGGGTGTTGGGAATCGAACCCAGGTCCTCTGCAAGAGCAGTTGGCACTCTTAACCACTGAGCCATCTCTCCAGCCCCAGGAAATGATTTTTAATAAAGTGCATGACTCTGTCTACAGCGAAGCCATAAATTCCAGTGGAAGATGTAATGGTGTTGCGACAAAGTCTATGGAGAATACGCCAAGAGCTTCGAACACACATTGTCATGAACGTCATGGGGATTTAATGGTGTTGAGTTTTTCAGGATAAGAAAGAACTCCAAAGTGATTGCAGCACTGTCAATTCTTTGCAGGACACTATTCATGCATCTCTGAAAAGCTGGCAAATTTTCAAAAACATTTGTAAGTGGAGAGAAGGCGAAATACAGGAAGCTTTGGGGTTGTTGGAAACAGGTTGGAGAATTGGTTGACAACAAGGGTCTTCTGCCGATTGTTCAAACCCGGGAAGTTGGATCAAGTTATTCCGGAAGTGCACAGTTGGTTGGGGCTGGGAGAGCTTGGCTGACTGGTTTCCAAAAGTAATTCATCTTTTGCTTACAAACATTAACAATTTCTAAACAATGGGCGGAGCATGGTGGGCATTATTATTATTTTTCTTCTAAATGGAAACTACAAATGTTTCTCTCTCTGTCATCAAAGACTGAAGCAAAGTTTCATGGTTTGTCATCTGAGAGAAGTGATAAATATTTCAAAACCAGTTGGGACAGAGCAGAGAAATCATGCTGACAAGTAATTCCCAAGGGGCTCAAAGTGGGAAAAAATATTTTTTAAGGATGAAAATGTTCATGTTAATTCAGGTAGTACATTTTCCTCTTCACTGTGGCAGAAAAACAGTTTAGAATAGGTGTTCTCCAATAAATATTGGTCACAAGTACTAAACTCTTGTTTTTCAAGAAATAGTAACAGCCAGATGATAGTACAGACCCTTTAATGCCAGCATGCAAGATGCTAAGACAGAAGATCATGAGTTTGAGGCCAGCCTGGGCTACATAGTGAGATCTGGTTCTCAAGAACGACAACAAAAAACAGGCTCGGGAGATGATTCAGTCAGTCTTTCCATAGAGGACTTAAAGCTTGATCCTCAGCACCCACATAAAAGGCATAACAGTGTACACTTGGAATCCCAGTGCTGGGGAGTGGAGACAGACAGATGTCTGGGACTTGTTGGCTGGCCAGTCTAGCCCATTTTGGGAGTTTCAGGTTCAGTGAGAGACCCTGTGTCAAAAAATAAGACTGAGAAGGATTAAGGAATGACATTTGATGTCAATCTCTGACCTCCACAGGTGTGTACATACACACACACACACACACACACACACACACACACACACAAACACATACACACAGACACGCACGTACACAGAACATAGCAGTAAAATGAAAGACATTTCAGGAATACTGAGATGGTATATTAGTTTATTTTTATTTTTATTATTTTTTATTTTTTGAGACAGGGTCTCCCTATAGCTCCAGCTGTCCTGGAACTCTCTCTGTAGACCAGGCTGGCCTCGAACTCATAGAGATCTGCCTGGCTCTGCCTCCCAAGTGCTAGGATTAAAGGCGTGTGCCACCACTCCTGGCTTAAAGATGGTTCTTAGCCACCATGTGGGTGCTGGGAATCGAACCCAGGTCCTCTGCAAGAGCAGTCGGTACTCTTAATCGTTGAGCCATCTCTCCAGCCCCAGTATTTTTTTTTTTTTAAAGCCAAACATTCAAACATTTTCAGTATCTTTGCCTGCTATGCCCATACCTCCCCAGACCCCATCCTGGTCTCAGATGGATTCTATAGCCTTCCTCTGACCACAGCTGATTTCATTGGAGTCATCCCTATGGGACCTAGCCATGAACTTGACTTTGGAGAAGGATCCAACAATGAGACTCTCTCTTGGGCATCTGAAACTAAGTGACATGGGAAGAAGTGACATGTTTTACCAGGCAAGGGCTCTGGAACAGGTGCCAACAATCAGGGAGTCAGGGCAGTGGCTAAAGCACCGAGGAATGGATCTCAGGGTGAGCCAGGGCAGCAGCTCCTGTAAAGAGGCTGACAGGGTAGGGATGTAGCTCGTTTGGTAGAGAGCTTACCTAACATACACAAAACCCTGGGTTTAGTCCCTAGCACTGCATAAAACCAGGAGTGGTGGTGCACACTGTAATACCAGCACTCAAGAGGATCAGAAGTTCAGGGTCTTCCTCTGCTTTTGAAGCCAGTATGGATTAAATGAGACCCTGTCTCAAAAAGGCCGTCCAGCTTTGGTTCTGTTTTACCCACACAGAAGGTCTGTTAAACTCATGGTGAGAACACATTTTTTTTTAATTGGGGCTGGAGAGATGGCTCAGTGATTAAGAGCACCAACTGCCCTTGCAGAGGACCCGGGTTTGATTCCCAGCACCCACATGGAAGCTAAGAACCGTCTTTAACTCCAGTTCCAGGGGAATCCAATGCCCTCTTCTGACCTCTGCGGAATTGCATGACACGGGTGCACCAACCTACATGCAGACAAGTACACTTATACACATAAAAATAAATAAATAAGCTGGGCGTGGTGGCGCACACCTTTAATCTTAGCCCTCGGGAGGCAGAGGCAGGCGGATCTTTGTGAGTTCAAGGCCAGCCTGGTCTACAAAGACCCTGTCTTGAAAAGACCAAAAAATAAAATAATAAATAAATAAATAAAATTTATTTGTTATTTTTATTTCATGCATATTAGTGTATTGCCCACATGTATGTAAGTGCACCTGTGCCTGAGGAGGTCAGACGAAGGCATAGGATTCCCTGGAATTGGAGTTGTGGATGGTTGTTAGCCAGCATGTGGGTCCTCTGGAAGAGCAGTCAGTGCTCTTAACCACTGAGCCGTCTTTCCATTCTGAGCCATCTCTCCGGCCCTGAGAACACATTTTTAATCCTAGGACTCATGAAGACTGTGAGCCGCACTCCACATCTCCTACGGTGTAGCAGGATAAAACAACAGTGAGGAAATCGGCAGACGAAGGCTGGAAAGACCTTTCCAGAGACGCTTTGCTTTTAACTAGATCCCTGGATGGTGTTGCCCAGGAGAGAGGAGCTGTGGAGGACTGTGAGACGTCTCAGGGCCTAGGTGTCAACTACACAGCTTGACCTTGTAACTCTTCATGCCCAGAATGGCTCCAGGAAATCCAGACTCCTCACCCATGGTGATTCAGACATCTGTCCCCTGTCTCACTGCTTCCTCTTACAGATCACGTGCCTAGCCGTGTCCGTCTGTCTCCTGGTGGTAGCCACGTCCTGAGGTTGCAGCCAGCTAGCATGCCTTCCTTCTTCCCCTGATATCAACTTTGCTCAGCCAGATCTTGCCTTTCTCACTTCTACTAGGCAAGGTTCCTTTTCCCCTAAGCAGTACCCTTGGCATTGGTGTAACTCAAGAAACACATGTGGCTTCTGTGACCATGGTAAGAATGAGCAACAACAACAACAAAACCAGAAGGGGAGGGAATAAGGAAGAAAGGAGAGGGGGAAAAGAGCGCTCCGATTTCTGTCTCACTCCACAGAGAGGAGGGAACCCAGAGGATTCTTTCTCCTCATCTGGGGTCCGCTGTTCGCCTCGCCCCACCCCGTGTCCTAGCAGCCTGTTTCAGTCATTCTCTCACCTTCTGTCTCCAGAGGCCCAGAGATGCAACCACATCCAGCAGCAGCCCCTCACCCGCCCACTGCAGCCCTGTCTCTCTGACCCACCTGTGGCGTCAGCTGGGCTCCCTCCTGGCCTGTCTGTAGCTCTAGTTCAGTGGATCTGACACCCTCTTCTGGTCCTGTGCTGGATAGCTTCAGGGTCAACTTGACACACTTGGGTTGAGGGAGCCTTAACTGGGGAATTGCCTCCATTGGACTGGCCTGTGGCCATGTCTGTTAAATGTGGTGTTGAGTGATGTGGGAGGCCTACTCCATTGTGGGCTGTGCCACCCCTGTCCAGGTTGTTGTGTATTGTATAAGAAAGCAGACCGAGGGGGCTGGAGAGATGGCTCAGCGGTTAAGAGCACCGACTGTTCTTGCAGAGGACCCGGGTTCAATTTCCAGCACCCCCATGGCAGCTAAGAACCATCTTTAACTCCAGTTCCAGGGGAATCCAACACCCTCTTCTGACCTCCTCAGCATTGCATGACACAGGTGCACAGACCTACATTCAGACAGTACATTCATACACATAAAAAAATAATAAAAATTTTTTTAAAAAAGAAAGTAGGCTGAGCATGGGCCAGGGGAGCAAGCCAGTAAGCAGCACTCCTCCATTGCCTGTGCTTCAGCTCTTGCCTCCAGGTTCCTGCTCTAGTTCCTACCTTGGACTCCCTCAGTGATGAACTGTGACCTGGGAGATGTAAGACGAATAAACCCTTTCCTCCCCAAGTTGGTACTGGTCAGAGTGTTTTGCAAGAGCAATTGAAGGCAAGCTAGAACAGATCTCCACAGGTACTGCATGGACACGGTGCACATACATGCAGGTAAAACAAGCATACACATAAAAATAAAATCTGAAAAAGATCATAAACTAATATAGAACAGTTTTCTATTTTTTTGGTTTTTTTTTTTTTTTTTTTTTTTTTTTTTTTTTGTTTTTGTTTTAAGACGCCCTTCCCAGCTGTCCTAGACTCACTCTGTAGACCAGGCTGGTGCCTGAACGGGTCACAAAGATCCACCGGCCTCTGGCCTCCCCAAGTGCTATGATGTAAACGTGTGCGCCCCCATGCCCAGCTCATTTGTTTTTATAAAAATTTATTTTGAAAGTATAAGAATCAAGTATCCGTTAATTATAAAAAAAAAGTGTTTTTGTTTTGTTTTTGTGTTGTTCTTTGCAGACATGGTGTTCACTGTGGCCCCATCTGTTCTGGAACGTCACTCTGTAGACCAGGCGGGCTTGTGAACTCACAGAGATTCCACTGCTCGGCCCTCCCAAGTGCTAGGATTAAAGTGTTTGTGCCTTGCCGACGTGGTGGGCACAGCTCTAATCCTAGCACTTGGAAGACACAGGCAAGGGATCTTGGAGTTCGAAGGCAGCCTGGTCCTACAGAGTGGTAATCAGGAGCACTGAGGCCTACCGGGCGACCATGCTTGAAAAGACCAAAAAAAAAAAAAAAAAAAAGGTGTGTGCCATCATGCCTGGAAAGATGTTTATTTTAAAATTATTAAAAATAATAGTGATTATGTGTGTGATGTGTGTTTGGGGCTGCATGAATGCTATCACACGGTGCATGTGTGGAGATTAGAAGACAACTCCATGGTGTTGGTTTTCTCTTTCCAGCTTTACACAAGTTCCTGGGATTGAACTCAGGTTGTCAGGCCAGTGCTTTGCCCTCGAGTAAAATGTTTATGCTTATCTTATCTAGGTGTCTAGCCCTGTCCTTCCTGGAGGTAGATGCCACCACATACCCCGAGGGTATTGCTCTAAGGCCCTAGGATTCCACACATACATCTACACACACACACACACACATACACACACACACACACACACACACACACGCACACACACACACAACACACACATGAACTAGGCCTGGCCTCAGCTATGTGTGTCTCTGTGTGTCTTCTACTTTAATATTATTCATAAAGGATGTGAAGACTTAGCTTCTCTTGTGCAGAGAAGGGTGTTATGTGAACCCATATATAAGTGTTGGGATATAAAATGTGCCAAATAAAAGTGTATACATGCTGGTGTGGGTTTGGGGCACCCACGAGGCTACTATTTGGTATACATCTGAATATAACTTTAAAAGCTACTGAGGATATAATACCATTTGTATTTTAATAACTGTGGTTTGTGGTTTAAGCCACATATTTCATGCATCAGTGTGTTCATGTGATTATGAGTGATTGTGTCTAACCACTCATTATGTCCCTGGGTTGCCCTCAGTTCATAACTGTGTGAGTGTGAGTGTGTGTGTGTGTGTGTGTGTGTGACATGGTATTACCATCTAATCAGGATCTTGTACAAAACTGTACAAGAGATTTAAGCAGTGTGTATGTATGTATGCTGCATGTGTTTTTCTGTGTGTGCTTTTTTATATGGGGCAGGTATTCCTGGAGAAATGTTGTGGTCAGGCCTTTGACTGATGGACAACTGCACTTTGGCAAACTCCAGCCACCCCTTAAGCCATATCGAGGAAGAAGGAAGTGTGTAAATGTGTTTGTTAAACACCAAACAGAACAGTGACAAAATACCAGGCCCTGCAGTGGTTTTCCCCCTGTCTCCATGTCTCCGTCTCTCCCTCCCAGCATCTCGGCCCCTCTCTGGCGTCGGTCCCTCACACCTAAGCCCAATGGTGTTTTGCAGTCTTTCAGCTGTTACCTCAGTCCCTCCTCGCCTCATTCCCGATTCACTCCGTTGCTATAGGTATGTTTGAAACCCCAGCGTGGTAGATTTTAATTAGTCTTCCTACAGATGGCCAATTAACATTCATTACTTTTGCCTTGAGCGATTAATTATGAGTTTGGATAGAAAAGGAGAGAAGAGGAGAGGAAGATGGGCAGGTGAATGAAAGAAAAGAGAAGGGGGTTTGATTAGGAGTTTGGAATTTTTACACAGAGCAGGCTGGTGGGGGAGAGGGTGGGAAAGAGCTGTTTGAATTCCCGTCACTCCCAGCGGCCTCCCTTGGCCCACAGCTGCTCAGGGCCCCTAATCGGCTTGGCTGGCCCAGCCCTCCAGGAAAAGAGAACTCACACCCTCATTTGGGGGTCCTTAAGCCTTTGGTGTGCCCTGACCCCAGCCCTTTCATATTCCCGGCCTCTTGTTTCTTGTGCTAGAGCTGGGTGGGAACCATGTCAGGAATCGTCCCAGATACCACAGATAGCCCAGCAATGAAGCTCCACCGGCATCCATTCCATCTTAGGATCGTAGCCACTCACTGTACAGATGAGGAAACTGAGGCCCGGATCGGAAGTGACTTCTCCCAGCTCAAGGAGCTTGGGAAGAAAACCCACTTTGCTGATCACTGAGCCCGATTTCTTTGTGCTGCAGCCAGGACAGTTTAGAGACTTCGTGGATGGGGCTGGGGGTGTGGCTTTGCAGCAGTGCACTTGCCTAGTGTGTACCAGGCCTGGGGCTTGGTCCCTAGCACTGCAGAAAAATCAAAACAACATGATGCGGAGGGCGTTATGTAACACTCCGCACTGACAACCTGGTTTCAGCCACATTCACATCGTTTGGTGTGTACCGAGCTGTGGAATGCTAGAGTGGCTTCCAGCTCAGTGAAGCTTCCCAGGCTGACTGTGCTGGGTCCAGAAACTGCATCTATGTCCCTAATCCTACACACAGGTGAGTAATGGTAGGGCATGCTTGGGTATCAGTGGTGGTGGGTGCTGGGTGTTTCATCACTACAGGATCATCCTGATGAGCTTACATCAGAAGAGAGGACAATGACAAAAGAAGGTTCTGGAATCTGATGTAGAAACTTGGAAAGATTGCATGGAGGACTCCGCCCAAGGAGTCTGAGAGGAGATGGCTAAGTATCATGTTTGGAGTTTTGTGCTGATCCTTTGAGTTCCTGGAGGCTCACAGTTTGAGGTTCCCAGACTCTCTGGAGCCCAGATTCAAGAGCTCATCCTCAGGTCCAGCAAGGAAAGAAGCTGGGAGGACAGGCCAGAGAAGGACAATGTCCTCAGTGCCCCAGATGCATCTGAGTACATGCCTGGAAGATGTAACTGGACTTGGGAGAGCCTTCTGTTGAGTGGACATGGGGCAAGATGACTTGAGAGGTCAAGGCATTAGCCCTCTAAGCCTGACGGCCTAAGTATTAATCCCTAGAACCCATGTACTTAAGATGGAAGGAAAGACCTGACCACAGGTCTAGATTTGATAAAAAAAAAAATAAATAAATAAAATAAAAAAAAAAGGAAAGACCTGACTCCACAAAGTTGTCCTCTGACCTCCATAAACATGGCCCACTTCCTATCATACACATACACCTACCTGGCCAACCACCATCATGAGTGAGGGCACCGGGTGACTGTCCAGAGCCGCCTGGTTTTAAGGGACCTGGCCAGCCTAGGTGAGCCAGCACCTAACCCTGGGAGAGAACAGACCTGTGTCCCAGGGCTTGGGCTTTCAGTCTCCAAAGGCCTTGGGGCTCTCCCTCTGCAGCTGAGGCCTCCTGATCCCCTGGAGGACCAGCCCCTCTCCACTCCAACCACATACACACACACACACACACACACACACACACACACACACACACACGCACACTCGCACTCACACACACAACCCTCTGACAGCTTCTACATTTGGAACTGACAGATGTGCAAGGTAGCAGCTCGGCACTGCCTGTGCAGCTGAGGCCCTGGCATCTCCAATGAAAGGATTATTTCCAGCAAGGCTCAGGGCGGCTGTATGAGCACATGCCTGGTGTGTGTGTGGCTTATCCCACTATCAAAATCTGTCTTACTGTATCCTGGGATTTGTTTTGCACCCCAGGTTTCCTGTCTCCGACCTTTCTCCATGGTGGTCCTGCTGACCTGTCCATCTTTGACTCTTGCTAGGTCTCATTTGTTTTCTCACTCTGAATGCTCTATAGAGCAGAGGGGTCTTCCCTCCTCTGAATGCACTGACTTTGCCTCTGGTCCCTTTCCTATCTTACCCAGGCAGGTCTTGGGGCTGGGGAGATTACTCAGTAGGTTAAGTGCTTGCTGCTCAAGCATCAGGACCTGGGTTTGCATCTCCAGCACTCATGTAGAAAGCTGAGTACTAATGGAGGTGAGACAAGGGACCCCTGGAACTCCCTAGCCAGCCACCCTCCCTGAATTGATGAGCTCTAGGTTCCATGAAGGACACTGTCTCAGAAAATAGGTGAGAAGTGACAGGGAGACACTTGCACTCGACCTCTGGTCTCCACACACAGGTGCATGCACATGTGCTCAGACATCACACACACACACAGACACACACACACACACACACACACAAAGAAAAAGCCGGATTATGTAAGGAGGGGTCCTGGGGTAGAGCAAGCAGGCCCTCAGCCTTGGCTGCTGTCCTGCAGGCCTGGCCTCTGAATTAGTCAGCTCACTCTGACATTCATCTCACAGGAAGATGAGGCTTTTAAAAGAAGGCCTCAGTGGCTGGAGAGACGGTTCAGTGGTCAAGAGCACTAGCTACTCTTGTGGAGGACCTGAGTTTAGTTCCCAGCGTGCCATGGTGGCTAAGGACCTTTTGTAATTCCAGTTCCGGGGAATCCAATGCCCTTTTCTGACCACTGAATGCATGGCATGGGTGCACTTACACACATGGAGGAAATGCACTGCAACCTTCACCCTGGCTGTATACTCTCCTTCATTCTGACCTTTGACTGACTCGGTCCTAACCTTGACTATCCCGTGAACGTCCTCTTCTCTGGGGGGATGCTGCCATGGTTTCTGATAACGTTACTTGGGTACCCAAGGATCACAGCTCACTTCTGAATGCTCTGGAGCAAACAGGGCCACACTGGGACCCACAGAATTAGAGCAGTGGGAAGAGGATGTTGATGCACCTCTTGGGCATTCTGATGCACGGCAGCCCAGCCGCTCCCAGGATGAAGGCATGCAGGCTTCCTTGGAGAGACGCTTCACTGAGGGCTGTGCTGGGTGGGGCCGTCCACCGGGACTTGGCTGCAGAGGCCGCAGGCTTCACACCCGGCCCTCTCGTAGCCTGCTGCATTCACGCGCTTGCATTCACGCACTTGCATTCACACGCTGACATTCACTCACTCACCATTCAGTAAACACACAGAGACTGCGATGGGCTGAGTCGGGGATTCCACCTCTTTAAGCTGAGCCTTGGATCCCTAGAAAACACGTGACCACAACTGCCAGTACAGCCCGAGCTGGACATGCCTCGGTAGCCAGAACATGGGCCTCAGACGCCCGAGGCTCTGCGAGCAGGCCCCAGGTCTGAGAGGGACTGGGAACTAGGCCCCCTCTCCCTTGCTTTAGGAAAGCAGGCCGAGGGGTTTAAGGACTCTTTAGAGAGCTTTCTGGCTTCTTAGCTGAGGTGTCACAGAGCCTCTGTGTCAGATATGGGGAGACCTTGAGAGGTGAGTGGCTGCCGAGCAAGAAAGGGATTTCCTTCCCCAACCTCATTAAAACCGAGAGGCCTAGACTCTTTTAGTCTAATGGTTTTGTTTCCTACCAGGCAGGGTTGAGGAGAATCTCTGGGAAGAAAGGTGGCTTGGAACTCCTATGGTGGGCCTACCACTCCTGATGCCTAGAGCCTCTTGTCTCCAGCACTGGGTGGGAGGGGGCATGGGGGGATGCACAAGGATGGCTCCCTTGATCCTCTCCTCAGCATCCCCATTGTTTAACCCCGCCTCACAATGACCCCAGAGGCTTGGAGGGACTTCAGCCAATTCTCCAGCAAGCTGTCTAGCCTTGTGACTACCTCCCCTGCATGCCAGGTCACTGAGATATAATCCAGGTTGGAAAGATGTCACCCTGTGCCGCCTCTAGAGTGACTGGAAAGGCTCTTGGCCCGTCCCTTTCACCATGCAGGTGCTCTGGGTGAAGAGTGCAACGGGGCGGCCCTCTTGGAATGGTCACACGGGTGGGTATACATGCCACATGAGCCAGAATTATGACATACATTAGCATCTAAGACCATGTTCTTTGAGGGAAATTTGTATGGAGCACAGAAGGCTGTATCCCAGGGTCCAGCTCCCTAAGAGGGAGATGTGGGACACTGGGAGAAGGGAAGATGCCTTCGGGGAGCAATCAGGGGACAGCAGCTAACACTTCCAAGCTTAGCTAACCAGACTCATACCAGCCTAGGTGGGGGCCATGTGGGCATATTCATAGGCCTGTGTTGGGAGAGTGGGTAGATTCCTGACCAGCCTGACCCCAGCTGGGTACACTCATATACAGAGGCACAACTCCCTGGGGTGAGTCTGTATTCCTCGCTCTGTGGCTCCTTCCCCACAGGCCAGCTGCTGGGTCTCAGCTAAAGGTATTAAACACAGGAGCAAAAACTGCTCAGCTCTTCTACAGCAAAGACAAAGAGAAAGCTTGTTTGCCTTTTGGCTAATCTTTGGCCCGCTTGCCCCTGCAGCTGGGCTCTGGGCATGTGCAGGCATGTATTTATGTGTGTTTGCATGTGCTCATGTGAGAGTTGGCTAAGCCTGGGCTATGAACTCTGGGAACACAGATGGTTAGCCCCTGGAGAACAGCACAAAACCCCCAGTGCTGGGGAGTCCTGGAAACCAAATCCAGGGTGAATTGGAGGGTAGGAGAGCCCTGTGGGCAGAGGTGGTGGTAGGTCACTGGTGAGGGAGAGTGACTCCAACCCTTTCTCAATTCCAAACGCCTAGGAGTCTAGAGGGCTGAAGCTGCTACGCTCTGCACTCAGAAAGATATGAGACAGCCCCGCCATCTTGTGGAGATATTCGGTACTCTTTACTGAGGCCCTGGATGGCCAGCCTGGAGTGCAGAGAGGCAGGGTGACCCTACAGGGACTCCTATCTGGGCTTGGGGCTAGTGCTAACTCCTCAAACTCTGCCTGGAAACAAGAGGCCTGGGAGGAAACCCATGTACCATCCCCCGGAGCAGAAAGGCCATGGCAGACTGGCCCACCCGCTTGCAGAAGGTAAACCTAACGGGTTCATCTGTCCTATGGAACTGGAAGCCCAAGGAGGGGATGGGGAGCTGCCCAAGGCCAGCACGGAACGCTCTCCCTAAGGAGGCTTGTCATGGGGACAGTGCAGTGTGAGCTCTTGCTCACAGGCCAGCCAGGGCAGGGCACCTGGGCACTTAGGGGAGAGGGGGCTGCCCACGTTCATCTGTATGTGTGGTGCTACGAGGCAGTTGCAGAGGCGGTGATGGTTCAGTTGGTATAGTGCTTGCCTAGCAGGCACAAAGCTTTGGATTGCATCCCTAGCACATAAAAATAAGTGTGGTGGTGGTGGCACAAGCCTGTAATTCCAGAACTTGGGAGGTTGGAGGCAGGAGGATCAGAAGTTTAAGGTCATCTTCAGTTACGGAGCAAGTTTGAGGTCAGCCTTAGCTACAGGAGAACTTGTTTCAAAAAAAAAATTGAAAAAGAGGCAATAGGCTTTTTTTTTTTTTTTTTAGTCTTTTCAAGACAGGGTCTCCCTGTAGCCCCAGCTGTCCTGGAACTCACTCCGTAGACCAGACTGGCCTTGAACTCACAAAGATCCGCCTGCCTCTGCCTCCCAAGTGCTAGGATTAAAGGTGTGCGCCACCACGCCCGGCGCAATAGAGTTTTATTAGCTGTGGGGCAGTTAGTGCGAAGATAGCACCGTGTCCAACACTTACAAACACCAAGCCACTCAGTACTCAAAAGTGACTCTTTACGAGAGACGGACTTTAATCTAGAACTTTTTCCGAGGCGCCGAGAAGCAACTTGCTCTGGGTTGCTGGCTACTCCCTGCTCTTCCGCCTACGAGCAGTTTTTGCTCCTGTGTTTAATACCTTTAGCTGCTCCCTCCGCAGCCTCATGGGAATCTATCTGGATTTCCAGCGAGGCTGCAGGTTCTTCTGAGCAAGGTGAGAAGAGACTTGCTTATTTTCACCTTGGGAACCATGCAGGAAGTGGCTGCCACCTATCCAAACTGCACAGCCTTAGTGCGCCCTCTGCTGGTCACATGGAGGATCAGACTGGTCCCTTCACACAAGCAGAAGCAGGGCTGGGCCCTGGTTTGGCTGGGTGGGAACTTGCTCCTTCCTCTCAAACATGGGCCTGTTCAGGATGGCTGCAGACTAGCCCCACTACAGACCTTCAGCATTTTCTCCCTGGAATCTTGCCCATCTCCCTTGAAGGAAGGCTGGTCCTGAGCTTGTATCACTGAGGACCATGGGCCACAGATACAGGGCCAAGAGGGCTCATGATAGGAACTGGGATCCATTCACATCATAGCCATGTGGGCAAAGGGTAGAATTGGAAATCCAAGGACAAGCGCTGTGGGGAGGGCAGTTGTGTACTGGGCCCCAAGGATGGATAGTAATCGAATACTCCAGGGCCCTCGAGGAATGGCAGTAAACACAGGTCAGAGCGTGAGGAAGGCACAGGCATCTTGGCATATCCATCTTGGATGACTCTGGATGTGGACCTGCCACAGAATGGGCCTCAGTGAACGAAGGCAGACAGCTCTATGCCAACTCCCCAGGAAATAAGAGCAGCACCGAATTGTCTCAGGAACACCCTCAGTTTAGTGAAGCAGCGAGTTACTTCTGGGCCTTCTAGGAGAGGAGGAAGCAGGCATTAATGAAGGCCAACCCACACTCTGAATCTGCCTTAACCATGTACTTAGACTAGCATGAAGGGAGACAGTGAATAGAGAAGGCACTAGAACAAGGGATGAAGTCTGAGGGGCATTCCACCTGAGGTAGAACCTATGTTGCCCCCTCAGATCATACTTCCTCTCTCCACAGAAGACGAAAGATTCAACCCCCTTTCTCCAGTACTTCGGCTTCAGAAAAATGCTATTCCCAGCTCTAACACTCCCCTCCAAAGGATGGAGAACTCCACACCCATCAGCTAGCTCTCTCCCCCTTGCAGAAATCTTTTGACAAGTGGTAACAGCCACCGCTCTCCACTGGCTGTGTCTGAGGGCATTACTGTGTCAGGCAGGCCTGGGAAGGACAAAGCGGCAGGACATGGGCAGCAATGGGCCTCCTGGGGTACGCCCGAAAGTAGGGGGGAAGGCCAGGAGGCCAGTGACCTGGGCTTAACTGTCATAGAAGTCCACATGAGCTCCAGACTGGAATGTGTCCTGTTGCAGCAAGCTCAGCAGTTTCTGGGCTGATTTCCCACAATCCACGAGCTCCCCCTTTGACTTCAGCTTCTGTAGTCTGTTCCTTAATTCTGGGTCCACTGAGGTCTCCCGAGCCAACTGCTGCATGTCGGTGTCCAAGGGACCTAGTGGATAGAAGGCTATTAAGTTGTATGTTAAGAATGGAGGCTACTACTGTGCATAGAGGGTGAAGCTGAGTCAGGTCTGGCCAGAGGATCCACTCTGTCATCTTTATCAGTCATGTTCTTGATAGGTAGCCCTGCCTGTCTGCCCTGGACTTGTGGTCCTCCTGTCTCAGCCTCCCCAGTGCTGGGATTATAGGTGGGAGTCAACATGCTCACTCTGAGCCACTACTGAGTTCAGACTCAAAGTCCACTGAACATGGACCCTCAGACCACTGTGTTGAAAATCAAATTCTTTTTTTTTTTTATTAAATTTATTTCTGTATGTGTATGAATGTACTGTCTGCATGCAAGTCTGTGCACCCGCGTCGCGCAATGCCATGGAGGTCAGAAGCGGGCATCGGATTCCCCTGGAACTGGAGTTCTCCTGGAATTGGAGTTTCAGTCGGTTCTCGGCTGCCATGTGGGTGCTAGGAATCGAACCTGGGTCCTCTGCAAGAGCAGTCAGCACTCTTAACCACTAGGCCATCTCTCCAGCCCTGAAAATCAAATTCTTTATCCTCCATCCAAGTAGCACTTCTTCCTGACCTTCCCACTTGCACTGAGGCTCAAACCCTGCATGTTCCTAATCCACCGACACCCAACCAGGGACCAGGCGAGACATTCTGCTGCATCTGCAAACCCTAAAAACCAGGTTCTTTGCACAAAGTTGCTTTCTCCCATTTCAACTCCTTCAGCCCTCTGATAAATTCATTTGGTCACACTTTGCTGGAATCACGTGGCTCTTCAAAACTCCTTGAGGGTGTTGGCTGGCTAGACAATAGTAAGTACAGTGCTTGTTATGTGGGCATGAGGACCTGGGTTTGAATCCCCAACATCTACGTAAAAAATGTGGTGTGGTGGCGCAATGTCTATCTATAATCCTGGTGCTGGGAGGCAGAGACAGGAGGATTCTAGGAGCTCCCTGGCTAGCCAGTTTCAATGAGAGACTATGTATGTGGAAAAGAATTGAGGAAAACACCTGATATCCTCTGGCTTTACGTATGCACACACATGCTCACATGCCTATACACATACATGCACACAATATACTCAAAACCCCATCACAGGCTTCCCAACACCCTAGCCTAGTACTTGTTCACTTATTTCTCCTTTCCTTGTTCCATCCAGGCTCCCAGTGGAAGCTCTGTCACTCTGACCAAGCTTTCTTGCCTGAATTTTTAAAAAAACATCTTCTGGAGCCAGGCGTGGTGGTGCACGCCTTTAATCCTAGCACTTGGGAAGCAGAGGCAGGCGGATCTTTGTGAGTTCAAGGCCAGCTGATCTACAGAGCGAATTCCAGGACAGCTGGGGCTACAGGGAGACCCTGTCTCGAAAAGACCAAAAAAAAAAAAAAAAC
>VZQC01014929.1:70820-141478 GCA_009823505.1 Rhizomys pruinosus | reverse complement strand
TTGTCCCACCAAGGCACTGGGAAGGCCATTCTGCCTGTTCCCATGATCCTGGCCTTGTCCCACCAAGGCACTGGGAAGGCCGTTCTGCCTCTGTTCCCATGATCCCGGCTTTGTCCCACCAAGGCACTGGGAAGGCCATTCTGCCTGTTCCCATGATCCCGGCCTTGTCCCACCAAGGCACTGGGAAGGCCATTCTGCCTGTTCCCATGATCCCGGCTTTGTCCCACCAAGGCACTGGGAAGGCTGTCTGCCTGTGTTCTCATGATCCCGGCCTTGTCCCACCAAGGTACCGGGAAGGCCGTTCTGCCTGTTCCCATGATCCCGGCCTTGTCCCACCAAGGCACTGGGAAGGCTGTTCTGCCTGCATTCCCATGATCCCGGCCTTATTCCTGAGGGCTACAGGCTACCGGATCTCCCAAGTTGCTCACACATTCTATCATGTTACCATCTTTTAACCACAGAAACCACAGCCTAGAAGAAAGGGCCCAGCATATGGCATCTAGACAGACTAGTCAAAGAAGACCAGATGTCATAAGACTACACACCTTCTACCTTTTATGAGGACCGGGCCTATCTTACGGATCCCAGCATTCTTCTTCCACCCCACTCAGTGTTCCAGCCTCGCTCAGCCTGAAGTGCTCACTACTCAGTGATGAACATTTACTCTGGCCTGCCTCTGTGCAGCTTTGCTGGGTGCTGGGGCATATAGGTAAACAGGACAGGTCCTTGAGGGAGACAGGCAGACGACTACACACGGAAAGGCAATGTATTTTTTTTTTCCCTTGAGATAAGGTCTCACATATTCAAGCTGGCCTTAAATTTGATGTTCTCTCCTTCCATGTGAGAACCGGGAATTAGACTCAGGTTGTCTAAGGCTTAGTGGCAAATGCCTTTGGCCACTGAGCCATCTCTCTAGCCTAGTAATACAGTCATAGATAACAATCAGAAGTGAAACCAATGAAGATAATTCTTCAATCCTAAGGATCCTTTTCCCATGCATTGCCTCATTCAGTCCCCCAAACTGCCCTGTGAGATGCACAGCATCTTCCCATTTCATAGGACATGGGAATGCAGATCCACTATTCAAAATCTACTCTTGTCGGGCATGGTGGTGCACGCCTTTAATCCTAGCACTTGGGAGGCAGAGGCAGGCGGATCTTTGTGAGTTCAAGGCCAGCCTGGTCTACAGAGTGAGTTCCAGGACAGCTGGGACTACAGGGAGACCCTGTCTCGAAAAGACCAAAAAAAAAAAAATCTACTCTTCATGCAGGTGACACGTGACTGTACTCTCAGCACTCAGGAAGCAGATGCACTAGGATCTAGGTGAGACTGTGGCTAGCCTGGTCTCTATAGTGAGT
Source organism: Rhizomys pruinosus (assembly GCA_009823505.1). Classification (NCBI taxonomy): domain Eukaryota; kingdom Metazoa; phylum Chordata; class Mammalia; order Rodentia; family Spalacidae; genus Rhizomys; species Rhizomys pruinosus. The sequence goes on along the minus strand of VZQC01014929.1, from coordinate 140,120 downwards.
TCAAAGGGCTATGCAGTCTTGGGGCTGGAGAGATGGTCTAGTGGTTAAGAGCACCAACTGCTCTTGCAGAGGACCAGGGTTCGATCCCCAGCACCCACATGGCGGCTGAGAACCGTCTGAAACGCCAATTCCAGGAGAACTCCAGTTCCAGGGGAATCTGACACCCTCTTCTGACCTCTGCAGCATTGCACAACATGGGTGCACAGACCTGCATGCAGACAGTACATTTATACACATAGAGAAAAATAAATTAAAAAAAATTTTAAAAAGGGATATACAGTCTCAAAATTCAAATCCAGACCAAACCCTGCTTTTCTCTCACACCCCATCTAACCTCTCAGACTGTCTTGTCCCACCTACCAGCCAGACAACTCCTACTCCTTCTCCCTAACCCTGCGCATAGCTAGCCCTAACTTTCTTGGGTTTGTATTTTGCTTGGGGTCGGGGGAGAGGTCACGCCTGGGGATAGGGGGATATATATAGAGTGTGGATTCTTTCTGAGGACAAAGATCAGCTTACTTGCCCAGCCGGGAAACAGGGCCCAGCCAGGTCTTGGGACATAAGGCAGTACTTTCTGGTTACCTGGGGCATAGCTCAACACCCTCACACCGGGCTCCTCTGCGGCCAGGACCTGATACATCATGTTCCGGGCAGCCTTTCCTGCGCAATACAAGGCCCAGCCTTTGAAGGGCTGCAGAGCACAGAGGGACGAGATGTTAACCACAATCCTGCTGAGGCCAAGGCTTTCTGGGAAGGCTTTCAAGGTGCCGGAGGTCAGGCAGAGCATGGAGGTCAAGTTCAGAGCCCAATAGTTGTTCACTTCGGTTGGGTCATTCAGACTCAAGAAACCTTTGGAAACATCTCCAAGAGTGCCTGAAAAACAGGATGGCAGAGATAGTGCAGCCTCTTTTAGTTCTTCCTCACACGCACTTGCCCAACCGGCCAAGCTCAGTCCAAGGCCGAACAGCCCCTCACCCAACCCCAGGCAGAGAATACACCAAGTCCCCTGAGTGGGACTTGGGTCGGTGTGGAGCTCTTTAGGGAAGCAGGGGATTTGTTCGGAGACCCTTAATGTCCTGACTCAGGCTCCTACCAGAGGACACTGTTCTAGGCGGTCAAGAAAGTTCTAGAGGAACTTTAGAAAAGCAGGCTGGACTAGCGCCATAGGAGCACCGGTTCGCCCCGCCTCCCTTGCCAATCCAGCCAGAGCAACTAGGACTTTGGACTTTCCAGGTCTCGCCCTCGGCCTCCCCCAACTGGGTCCCCGACCCCTGGAGGCTCACCCGCGTTGTTGATGAGCAGCAGGCGCTGCAGTCCCTCGGGCCTGGGCAGTTCGCGCACCGCACGGAGCAGCTGCTGCACGCCGGCCTCGGAGCCCAGGTCCGCGGGGGCTCGCACCAGGCGCAGGCCGGGCCGCTCGGCAGCCAGCTCTTCCTCCAGCTGCCGCAGGGCCGCGTCGTTGCGGGCGCTCAGGAGTAGCACGGAACCTGGAGCCAGCAGCCTGGCCAGGAGCGGGGCCAGTGCCCGGCCGAAGCCCCGGGAGGCTCCGGTCAGCACGCACACCGCGCGGCCCAGGCCACCGCCCTCCATGCTGCAGCCCCGCGGCGACGCAGCGTCTGGGCTAGCGCGCAGGATCGGGGCGGGGCCCGAGGCTACCCTAGGTGGCGGAAGTGAGCTAGCCTCTTCGCGGAATTCTCCTGAGTGTCTGTGTGACTCCGGAAGGAATGGTCCCCGAGAGAATTTCTAGTCGTCTTCCCAGCACTGCCGCTTCTCCCCGCGTCCCTCCCACCAAACTCAGCCCTCCCCTGGAACAGCTCGCAAGTTCCACCTTGTCCCAGAAATCAGCTTCCTTCCGTAGCTGCGCCCTTCAGGGCAGGCTTGCCTGGCTCAGTGCTGGGCGAACCTGGGCATAGCCAGGGACACCAGTACTTACCTGCATAGGCCTGGAAGCCCCCTAGGATTGGGCCTTTGCCCTCTGGAAAAATCACAGCGGCCACTCCAGGAGAGGCAGTTAGGGTGAAGAAGGGGATGGAGAGATGTCTCAGGGGTTAGGAGCAAGCACTGCTCTTGTAGAGGAACTGAGTTCGGTTCCCAACACCCACATAAACTGGCTTACAACCACTTATAACTCCATACCCAGGGATCCAACACCCTCTTCTAGCCTCCTTGGACACCTGGGCTCTTGTGCACAGGCACCCACATTGCATAATTAAAAATAAAATCTTTAGAAAGAAAAACAAGGGGAACATGGGAAGGGAAAGAAACCCCTCACCCCTGTTGATAAGAATCATGAGCATCTCACAAACAAGATTATGACTCATGTTAATTTACAGTAAAGCATATCTTGTGCTCCTCGTTACCTTTCTTTTTCTTTTTTTTTTTTTTTCGAGACAGGGTCTCCCTGTAGCCCCAGCTGTCCTAGAACTCGCTCTGTAGACCAGGCTGGCCTTGAACTCACAAAGATCTGCCTGCCTCTGCCTCCCAAGTGCTTGGATTAAAGGCCTGCGTGTAAAACTGCCATGCACTTCACAAACCACCGGATGATCTCAAATGCTAAAGTTTGGAAAAACATCTCAGCAGTTAAGAGAGCTTGTCATTCTTGCAGAGGACCAGAGTTCAATTCCCAGGACCAACGCTGGTTAGCTCCCAGGGATCTGACACCCTCATCTGGCTTCTTAGGGCACTGATACTCATAGGCACATAACCATAAAGACATTGCTCTACCCGTAGATTAGTAGATTAGTAGAGAAGGTGATTAACACAGAGGCCTATAGCTGGTAAATTTGTAGAGAATAAGAGATTGGGGCAGGGCGTGCTCAGCCCTAAATGGGACACCTGTATCACACCCTCTCCTCCCAAGGAGCCATTGCAGAAGAGGCCACAGAAAGATCATAAGAGCCAGAGGTGGTAGATGAATACAAGGAAAGCTTGTTGTTTGGACACCGTAGAGTAGTTAGCTGCATACACAAGATCTGTTGTTGAAAGCATGCAGAAGACCTGTACAACCCTAAGCCAAACAAAAACCCAGCATTGATGAGGGAAGTGAGCAAGAAACCCCAGCCTTGCAGAGGATCTGCTGGCAAATAATAGCTACTGGGAAGGGGAGGGTCAGTTCTCTTTACTGGGTCGATGCAGGGTAGGTTGAGCCGACTCCAGGGCTAGACCAACACTCAAGAGCACTTGGGGAACTCAGATTAGACTCTATAGTCCTTTAGGAAAATGATAATAGGCTACATGAGGTTGGGGACATGGGCATAGTAAAGCTGGGGTGGGGCAGGGGATCTGAATGTGATCAAAACACACTGTGTTTTGGAATTCTCTAAGAATAAATAATTTTTTTAATTAATTTATTTTTTATTTTTATTTATTTATGTGTATGAATGTACTGTCTGCATATAGGTTTGTGCACCCGTGTCGTGCAATGCCGCGGAGGTCAGAAGAGGGCGTCAGAGTCCCCTGGAACTGGAGCCAAAGACTGTTCTCAGCTGCCATGTGGGTGCTGGGGATCGAACCCGGGTCCTCTGCAAGTGCAGTCGGCGCTCTTAACCGCTAGGCCATCTCTCCAACCCCTAAATAATTTTCTTTTTGAGACAGGGTCCCCCTGTAGCCCCAGCTGGCCTGGAATTCATTATGCTCTTCCCAGGCTGGCCTGTATCTCACAGAGATCTGCCTGCCTCTGCTACGATTAAAGGTATGTGCCGCCACCCCGGCAATAAATAACTATTTAAAAAATAAATCTTAAAAAAAAGAAAGAAAAGTTCCCTAACAGGGCAAGATTGCACACACTGGTGGACGCAGCACCTGGGAGATGGAAGACGCATCACAGGTGGTGCCCAGCTGTCTGTAATTGTAGCTCCAGAGGATCCAAAGCACTCTTATTGTTTCCTCTAGAACCAGCAATCGTGTGCACACACATACAGTCAAAACATATACACACAATTATCCTAATACCTGATGCAATATTACTGTGTCTTTTTCTCATTGTGTGTGTGGCGGGGTTGGAGGGGTGGGGGAGAAGTGTGGAGGGGAGTCTGACTTCACAGTCTTTTCCAGTTGGCTAAGAATGCACACAAAGGAAGAAAAGGGGAATTGGGGCGGGATAGATTGACCCTCAGCCCCTCCCCACTCCCAGGCCATCAACTCCTGCAAGATACCAGGCCTCTTTCCCTTCTTTTGTAACCAGAAGTTTTCTAGGATAGGTATTAGAAGATTAGAGTTTCTTGTCATAGATCGAGAGTTTTTGTACGATGGGGAGGGAGTGATTAGAACTAATGTTAGACTTCCTTGTAAAATGTTTTATAGTGTTTTGAAAGAAAAGACTAATATTTGATGTTTCTGCCATCATACATATTTGCCCACATATACAAATAAACAAAAACAAACAAATAGGAAAATTCAAAAGTACCTGAAAGCTGGGCATGAGAGTGCATGGCTGTAATCCCAGAGCTTTAGAGGTAGAAGTAGGAGATCAGGAGTTCAAGACCATGTTTTCAGTTGATCACCCTGAGTTACATGAGACACACTCTCCAAATACAAACAATCAAACGAGGAAGCAGGCAAACAAACAAACAAATGGATCTGGAACCTGGTGTTATATCTTATGTCTGAACACTTGAGAGACAGACATAGAAGGATAATTAGTTCATGGCCACCCTGGGGTGTATTTCAAGAAGCTAAGGAATTCCTGGGTGTGGAGGGGGTGGACGGTCTCAACCCCTTTATTTTTCTTCCCGGACTTTACCTCACTGATGCTTGTCTTTTGTTAATCACAGTTGATTTTTCAGACCCAGCTAATCAACATTGATTGTCCCAGCAAAGCCAAGGATTCACTTCCATTGATTCTTTTTAAATAATTTTATTTATTATTTTTATTTTATGTGTATGACTGTATTGCCTGTGTATATGTAAGTGCACCTATGTCATGCAATGCCCAAGGAGGTCAGAAGATGGCATCAGATTCCCCTGGAACTGTAGTTACTAGACCGCTGATAGCTGCCATGTGGGTGCTGGGAATCAAACTTGGGTCCTCTGCAAGAGCAGTCAGTGCTCCTAAATGCTGAGCCATCTCCCCTTTGTCACTTCCATTGATTCTTAATCCAAAATACCACATGTACAACCCAGATAGTCTTTTCTTCCTTGTAAACCTCACAAGCCCATCCTCTATCATCTGCATGGCTCCCAGCATTATCTTCCAGGTTCCCACAGAATAGCTCACTAAGCTCTGAGTATTTAACACCCTTTTCAGCCAAAAGTTACAAAGGCTCCCACAATCCTCCTCACAAAAACAACATGGCTCGGCACCATGAACCACACTTCCCAAGCCTTCTTAACGACCACCAGTGCCGGACTCCCCCCAAACTATGAAAGGATCAAAGAGGAATATGAGTCTAGGGACCGGAAGATGGTGGGCGATGTGACAGGGGCCCAGGCCTATGCCTCCACTGCCAAGTGCCTGAACATCAGCGCCCTGGTCTTCAGCATCCTTATGTTCGTCATCACCATCATTGCTGTTGTGAGCATTATTTATGCCACGGGTCGTCTGTACACATGAGGAGATTCTGGCTTCTGGTCCTGGCATGTACTCCACAATCCACAGCTGCCACTCACCCTGTCCCTTCAGCATTATGGTTATACAGATGTTACACTCACAACTCACACATCTGTCCATGGTGGATTCAATAAAGGGCACATGGCAACCACTGTACTGTGTATCTGTCCCCTAACTCAACCCGTTCAGCCCACCCCACAACCTCCCCATCAGAGGAGAGTAGGTTGTCCATAACTTGGCAGGTTTCTGGCCTCCTGCTGTGGGCATTTTCTGACCAGAAACATGAGTTCATTTGGCTTCTCCAAGCATGGAGAACCCGAGCTTCTCCCAGTTCTGGCCCCATGCTCCAAGGTGCCCAGTCCAGTCCACATGTGGAGGAGCAGGCCAGGGTCCCTGCTCCTGAAGAAGAAACCTCTGACCCCGGCAAGGCACATCATTAGTTCTGGTGGTGCTGTCGAGGTGTAGTCTGTGGGCCTCTGGGCTGTCCACCATTCGCTGGTTGCTGCAAGTGGAGTGGGGGTGTCTCCTGTGAGTCCTAAANAGTGTCACCAAAAACCAGGGTGGGTCTAACTACATCAGTTAAATCACCCTACTCAGATGATTCTAATCTGTAGTGAGTTGACATTAAACCCAACATCACATACCCAGAAAAGCTGCCAATTGTTCCAGACAGGAAGTGTGCACTAATTTTTCATTTTGAAAACTATTTTTGCTGAGAATTTTTCTTCTCCTTTGTCTAAAATGTTGGTCCAGAAGTCAGAGATGTAATAAAAGACGTGTATGCTTTCTCCAAGGGGAGGATTCCAGGATCACCAGGGTGATGGGCTTTTTTCTTGATAATTTTGAGGATAACAACTGACTGTCTTTGGGGAACCTGAAGTTTCTAGTGAGAAATCTGATGAAGGTCTTAAGGGGGGAAATACGATGTCTTCTTCTCTCAGCCCCATAGATGTTGGTCACCTGCTCTGGAGTGTCAGAGAAACAAGAGATTTTGTCTCAGTACTCCATTGTTAGTCAAGGACTACCATCCGTTTGACATCAGTTCCATCTCAAAGAAAAAGGGATTGAATAATTTGATATGTGGATATGATGAGTTCTGTAAACCAAACATTATTATAGAACTTTTGAGTTCAAGTAAAAAGTGAAACCCGGGGGCTGGAGAGATGGCCTATCGGTTAAGAGCGCTGACTGCTCTTGCAGAGGACCCGGGTTCGATCCCCAGCACCCACATGGCAGCTGAGAACTGTCTCTAACTCCAGTTCCAGGGGAATCTGACGCCCTCTTCTGACCTGAGGCATTGCATGACACGGGAGCACAAACCTGCATGCAGACAGTACATTCATACACATACAAGAATAAATAAAAATTTAAAAAGTGAAACCCTACCCCATCACCCCACCATAACTAGTGAATATCAGTCTTCTGAAATCCAGGGAAGGAAGATATTCTATGGCCTATTGTAGTTGCTGTTACTCTCCCTTCTATTACAATTAAAGTGGAAAGAGTCCTTATGCTTTTTTTTTTTTTTTTTTTTTTTTGTTTTTGGTTTTTTTTTTTTTTTGTCTTTTTTTTTCTTTTCCTTTATTTATTTTTTTAAGGGATTCTACATTATAAGAGTACAGTTGTTTTAGATAACATTGACATTGCTCAGTTTGCCATACAATTAGGTAATTGGTGCATTTTTTTTTAAGTGAGCCAAAAACACATTCACGTAAAACCAATTTGCGAGTATCTATGTCCAAATTTTGAACAACCCAAGGTTCCCATAGTCCAGTTGGAGAAGCTTGTATGCGCAAGCATGTTGACCAGATAAGAGTCCAGTCTGTATTGCTGTAGTCTCACGATTCACCCCAATCTCTCCACAGCCCTTACATTCTACCATGCCTCCTCTTCCGAAAGTTGTTCCCTAGGCTTTGGGAAAGGGGCACAAGTGGGTGAGAGGCAAAACAGTCTATTTTCTCTGGAGATGTCATTTTGGACTCGAGTCTGTTCAGGTTGTTCCCCTTCATGGGTTGACATCTTATCCAGGGGTACCTTTTTAGTTCTACTAACAAAGCACAAACATTTAGATGTACAGGCATTTAAACAGTACTGGGTATTCGGTCTTTTTTTTATGCAAAAATTTTATTCAGGAATAACAATGAGCCTAGGAAATGGAGAGGAAAGCAGTCTTCAGCAAGTGGAAATGATGAAGACTCTTATGATTTTATGACCTGCAACAATAGGAAGACTTGTTGCTTTATGGTCCTTGGTTAAATCTTTGCACCTGATGAGGTAGAAGGGGATTCAGTCTGGGCTTGCTTCTGTTCCTGTTCCACTAACATTTTCTGATGAGAAAGTTGACGATCCAGATAACTTTCATTCCTTTTATGTTTATTGATGTATTGTACCACAAACTTCAAGATATCAGTTTCCCAATCATTGGTAGCTACAATCATTAGTTTTAGCAGGAGCTCAGCTGTTTTCTTTTCCAGCTCCACAGCTATTTCTAGGGCTTTTACAGGAGTGGTCAGTTCATTCATATCAGGCAACTTATTATCTGAAATGAAGATCTTACCCTCATGTCTCCTGAGATGTCTGAGGAGGTCATGTGCTTTTGTCTTCTTTTCATCTGCCTGGGCATCAAAGAATAAGGCAAAAGAAGGCATTCCTACATCATCATTGGACGTGTAGGCCATGGATAAATACACATTGCTGACAGGTAGCAGGTAAGATGCCACTTCGTTGATAACATGTACACATTCTACAGAATAGGGATGGTTGATGATTTTTTGAGCCATCTCAGCATTAGGGAAATTCAGCATAGGGTGTGCTGGGTATTTGGTCTTAAAGCTGGAGTTGGATCATCAATGTTCTCCCTGGGCACCTTGCATAGTGCTCTTGAAACCTATGAGAGCTAGTCATTTCTCCTTTAGTACCACCTGCCCAGGGAGACCTAGGGATGCTACATACCACCAAGCTCTAGCCCGAGCACTAACTTTTATTTTTCTTCCTGTTTTTGAGATACAGAGTTTCACTCTATCACCCAAGGTACGGTGGAACTCACTATGTCCAAGTCCTGGGATGACCCATCCTGTGGACAGTCAGTCTCTTTCTCCAGCTATTCCTGTTGTTGCTCAATGGGCCCATGAACAAAGTGGAGGTTTTCAGAGATGGAGGTTATGTGTAGGCTTGACAGCATAGACTTCCACTCACCAAGGCTGATGTGGCTACGGCTGCAGCTGAGTGCAAGATCTGCCAACAGCAGAGACCAACACTGAGCCCCTGATATGGTACTATTCCACAGGTGATCAGCCACCAGCCTGGTTGCAGGTTGACTACATTGGACCACTTCCATCATGGAGAGGACAGAGCTTTGTCTTTACAAGAATAACACTTATTCTGGATGTGGATTTGCCTTTCCTGCCCATAATGCTTCTACCAAAACTACCATCCAGGGATTTATAGAAGGCCCTATCCACCATCATGGTATTCTGCACAGCATCACTTCTGACCAGGGAAGTCACTTCACAGCCAAAGAAGTGCAACAGTGGGCCCGTGGTCATGGAATCCACTGGTCTTACCATGTTCCCCACCACCCTGAAGCAGCTGGCTTGATAGAACGATGGAATGGCCTCTTAAAGACACAGTCACAGGACCAATTAGGCAGTAATAACCTGGAGGGCTGAGCAGGGTCCTCCAGAGGGCAGTACATGCTTTGAATCAGTGCCCAATATATGCTGCTGCTTCTCCTACAGCCAGGGTTCATAGATCAAGGGGTGGAAGTGGGAATGGCTTCATTCATTATCACCCCTAGTGACTCACTAGGAAATGTTTGCTTCCTGTACATGAGACCTTACACTCTACGGGCCTAGAAGTTCTGGTTCCTGAGGGGAGAGTGCTTCTGCCAGAAAAAAAAAAAAAAACAGCAAACATTTCATTGAACTAGAAGCTAAGACTTTCCCAAGCCACTTCAGGTATCTGATGCCCTTAAGTCAACTCTGCCACATCCAGTAACTCTGGGCCTCTCAACATGTGCCCACTGGTGCAATAGTGGCACGAATGTGATGGGAGTAAGCAACCACCTTCAGATTGGAGTTAAGGCCAGCTTCACAAGATGGAGCCTATACCTGACATAGCTGACAGTGATATCAGGGCTAAAAACCTATTGGTAGATGGGTTACAGGCCATGGGTTCCACTAAAAGGTTTTGATTAATTTCTTTTCTGAGTATGTGTGTTTTTGCCTGTGTGTAGGCACATCATGTGTGTGCATTCCCCTTCAAGGCCAGAAAACCTTGTCAGATTCTCTGGAACTGGAGTTTCAGGTGTGGTTAGCTACCATGTATATGTTAAGAACCTAACTCTGGCTGGGGGTGGTGGCACACGCCTTTAATCCTAGCACTCAGGAGGCAGAGGCAGGTGGATCTTTGTGAGTTCAAGGCCAGCCTGGTCTACATAGCGATTTCCAGGACAGCCAGAGCTACAGGGAGACCCTGTCTCAAAAAAAGACAACAAAAAAAAGAAATTTAAAAAATATTTTATTCATTATTTTTATATTACATGTATGAGCGTAGGTGTACCCAGGTAACGGAATGCCACTGGAAGCCAGAACAGGGAGCCCTGGAACTGGAGTTATAGATGGTTGTTAGTTGCCTTGTATGTGATGGAATTAAGCCTGGGTCCTTTTGTAAGAGCAGATAGTGGTCTTAACTGCAGAGCCATCTCTCCAGCTCTGCAACCAGTGCTGTCACTGGCTGAGCCACTTCCCCAGCACTACATTTGCATCATTTTTAAGACAGGGTCAGTCAGTGAGCCTCTAGCTCACTGATTGGCTAGACTGCCTGGTCAGCAAGCCTCTGGGGTCCTCCTGTCACTCAGTGTCAGTAGTGTAATTACAATTGTGAGGGGTCTTGGCTGCTTTTACCATGTGTGCTAGAGATCTGAACTCAATTCAGGGCAAGTACATTCCCTGCCCAGCGGCCTCCCCAGCTCTCAGATTCAGTCTGTTGTTTAGACAAGATCTCATTCCATGGTGTTGACCTTGGTAATGAGCTGGTAGCTGTGTTTCCCTGAGATCACTCTGTGCATCACTCTAGCAACATACTTAAACTGAGGGAAGAGAAGTATTCAAAGAGCTGGTATGTGAGTCAGTAGGTCAGAAATGAGAGAAACAACCCGGGCTGTGGCTGGCATCTGAGGAGGGGGGAGACTTAGAGCTTGTGTCCTGGCTGTACTGGACCTGGCTCACTCCAGAAGGTCAGGGTCAGCAGGGACTTGAACTAGAGTTCACTGTTGCCTGTCTGCTTGCTGGTGAAGGCAGATCCCACAGACCTAGTTTCAGAAACCCCATGTGAATGTCCTGTAGGTTCACAGAGTCTTCTACAATGGTTCAAAGAGCTCAGTGGGTAAAGGCATTTGGTGCCAAGCAGGAAGACCTGAGTTTTAAGCCTCAGACCCAGAGAAAACTCCTTAAAACTCTCTTCTTACCTCCATATTGTGTTCTGATGAGTAAGCATTCATGCGTGCTGCTAACACACACACATGCACACACACACACACACGCACACAATATGGGTAATAATATTTTAATAAGAGACTTCACTGAAGCCTAGAATTTTTGTTTTCAACATGAAAATTTGCATAGAATTTGCATTTGCTAACACAGCCCAAAACAACAACAGGAAAAGGCCTCGGTCTACAAGCATTCCCACCAGACTTGTCAATTTTACTCTCTGGAGGACCAGTTTAGAAAACCCAGACCACAGAAGGGCTCTCTGCTCCACCTGGTGCCCACTTCCAGGCAACAGCCCCTAGGCCTCCCCATAAGCTGTACTGAAGACCACTAAGCACAGTAGTATATAAGGAAAAGGGCAGGTGTCCTTGCCTCTTGGGATCTCACATCCAAAACAGGTGGGAAATGTTCAATGGTCCTCTCTCACTGCACAGATTCCAATGTGCTGCTTCCTGTCTCTTTAGTTCTGGAGGCAGCAGGAGCTAGAAGAATATTCTTTATTAAAATACAACTCTGAAACGGGCTGGAGAGATGGCACAGCAGTTAGGACCAAACACTGCTCTTGCAGAAGACCCAAGTTCTGTTCCCAGCACACATATCTGGAGGGTTAAAACCACCTTTACCTCAAGCTCAAGGGGATCTGATGCCCTCTTCTGAACTGCTTCGGGACCTGCATTCACATGTAAACATAACTACCATGCCCAGTCCACATAATTTGAAATAAACTAAATCCTTTTTTAGAAGGTAGAACTGAAATGGCCATATGGCTGATTCTGAAATGTCTGGTTGTTGCAGAATCAATAGAGAACTGGAACAAGCACACGCTGCAGCTAATCTCCTATGGACAGGGGTGTGCGTGCTGAATCCTGGGGACTCAGGATTCTATCAAGGCCCAGTTCTCTGGGTTGTGGTCCTGCAAGTTTCCTGTATTTGGTGTTCCTCTCTATTTCTGCAAGGTGTGTCACAGCAGAGCAAAGTTGCTGAGGCTACACCTCAGGGGCATCCTGGTCCTTGTGACTATAGCTTCCTGAGTCGGCCTGAAAGGGAAAAGTTTCAATAGTGCCCAGTATTGGGAAGGGATGAGAGAGATGTGGAGATGCAGAGGGGTCAGACAGTGGAGTCTTTTCCAACTTCCTTCAATGACCCAGCAGGATCTGCTTGTTTCCAAGAAATCTTAATGGCCTGGAAAGCAGGTCTAATATTCTCCAGCAGAGATTCCACATGGTCCCCAGAATGAAGCAGATTCCAGAAGAGACAATCTATCCCCAAACTGGATCTGTGATGGTGATTTGAGATACTTAGGCAGGAACCTCACAAAGATGAGGCTAGTTTTGTTTTATTTCATTTATTTATTTATGTGTATAAATGTTCTGTCTGCATGTAGGTTTGTGCACCCGTGACATGCAAAGCCACGGAGGTCAGAAGAAGGTGTCGGATTCCCCTGGAACTGGAGTTATCCTGGAATTGGAGTTACGGACGGTTCTCAGCCACCATGTGGGTGCTGGGGATTGAACCTGAGTCCTCTGCAAGAGCAGTTGGTGCTCTTAACCGCTAGGCCATCTCTCCAGCCCTGAGGCTAGTTTTTAAGTTAGAAAGTGTGATCATTCTTTTAAGAGATGACTAGTGTTTGTCTGCATGTATGTTTATGCACTGCACACCTACTTCATGGCTATTGAGGGCAAAAGATGGTAGATCCCTTCGATCTGGTGGTACCCATAGTTGTGGGCTACCAGGTGGTTGGTGAACACTGAATCTAGTTTCTCTGCAAAAGCAACAAGTGTCTTACTGACTTGTCACTTATTCAGCCCGTGTTTGGTCTTTACCAGGAGGTGGAAGGACTGCCTTCAATCCTTCTCTTGACCATGTGAGGGAAGATGACAGCATGAAAGTGGCCCTTCCTCTGCCTTCAATCTGCTGGGGCCTCAGTCTTGTCAACCTAATGAATCATAAATTAGCAGGGTTTATTTTTTTACAACTTTTTTTAATGAACTATCAAAACTAAGGCATTTTGTGATGATCATGAAGGGAACAAGAACACTGGATATGGCTCTATCACTCATCTAAACCAAGGACAATTAGTGGTCTACAGAATTATTGTTGATAGGTTTCTTCCCTTGATTATTTTGATTGTATCAACCCACAGTCTTCTGAGAACCTGGGTTGTAGATGTGATGTCTCATGGAGTCTAAGGAGATCATACCATGAGCACTTCCTTCTTCTAGACCCAAAATGTAAGCACATTCGCCCAAGGTGTCTAGGAAACAGGGATTTTGTGGCAGGGCCCCAATGTCTGTAAGGGATTGTCCTCTATTTGCTCCTCAACTGCAGCTCAGTGAACAGGAATTGAATACATTCAGTGTGGACATAAACCACAGGGCTTGGTTTAAAAGACTGCGGTACAATTGAAAAGTGGAGCACTGACTCCATCCACAAACTGTGACTATCAGTGTCCATAACCCATTGAAGAGTGATGCTCTGGAGTGTGGAGTTCTTTTTACTCTTCCATTACTATTAAAGTGGAAAAGGTCATTGATATGATTTGGATGTCAATGCCGATAAAGAATCAATCATGTGTTTGAACATGGGTCCCCAGCAAGGAGCACAGTTTTGGGATTTTGTGAACCTTGGCAGGGGAGGCTACAAGGAACAAGTGGATCATGGTGGGACAAGGGGTATTGCCAGCTCTGCTTAACCAGTCTTCTCAGGTTCCTACTGACCAGGGACCAGCCTCTCCCACCATTATGCCTTCCCTGCCCTTATGAACAGAATGTGAGGAAAACCAGTGTGGCTTGCACCCAGCCCTGATTGGTCCATTCCTGGCTCTGACATCACAGTGAGCCATCATGAGGATGTAGACTCTGTTGCCCATATACTGCACCACAGAGACAGGTTTCTGTCCTTAAGGGTATAGAAACTCTTTGCTGGTGGGAGAGTTGTTGGAGCTCCACACCCATGAGCTACTAACTCGGATTTTCTGAACTGTTTAACCTCCAAGAAGTGAGGTTCTTTCTTAGTTTGCTGCTTCTGCTTTTGTGCATTTCATATCTTTTGTTTATAATAGGCTTTGAGTACAATATGTGCTTATTTTGATTTTTTTCTGATTTTAATTTTTATGTGTAAAATTGTTTGGTCTGCATATATCCAAGTGCATAACATACATGTAATATGTACAGATGTCAGAAGAGGGCATCAGATCCACAAACTGGTGTCTGGGATGGTTATCAGCTGCCATGTATTCAGGTACTGAACCAGGTCCTGTGAAAGAGCAGCCAGTGGTGTTAACAACTGCTTAGCAATCTCTCCAGTCCCTCATCAATTTTCTTAATGATTAACTGACTGATTTTAAAAAGTCCTTATTCCTGTTATGTGTTCCTTTTCTTATTTTTTGATGTTATAAACAGCTCTATTTCACGTTCTCCAAACCACTTCCTCTTCTTCGTGCTTGTGTCCAGGACCTTCATCCCTCATCAGATTCCACATATGAGAAACAACAAATGATATCTGTCTGTGAGTCTGGCTTGCTCCTGGAAAAGCAATCCTCTTTGGTTCCATCTGTTTCCTGGCACTGACAAAATTTCATCTTCCTTTTGGCTAGTAATAGGTTGAGAATGGGACCCTTGCCCTTGATTCTGTTTCTGTGATGTATAGCTCATGGATTTACATATGTGGATCAGTCCTTGAATCCCTATGTAGCACGTCTTGATTCTGAAGTGTGATAGTATGATTTTTTAGTGTTATCAAATTTGGTAGGGAGTATTATTAAATAGTCTCATTAAGGATTTGCACATCTATGTTCTTCCAGGAAACAGGTGTTTTCCCCAGTTTTTTTGTCTGTCCTAGATTGGTTTCTATTGCTGAGATACAATACTCAGGAGAAAACTGACTTAGATACCAAAGGGCTCTTGGCCGACAGCTCACAGTCCATCATCAAGAGAAGTCAAGGCAGGAACTCAGGGCAGGAACCTGGAGGCAGCAGTTAAAGCACAGACCACAGAGTGAGGCTGCTGACTGGCTTGTTGGTCTGGTCTCTACTCAGCTTGCTTTCTTATTCAACTCAGGACCGTGTGCCCAGTGGTGGCACCACCCAGGGGTAACTGAGACCCACCCACATCCACTAGCACTCAAGAAAATGAGCACTGAGATACGCCCATAGGCCAACCTGATAGAGGTCATTCATAAATTGAGGTTCCCTCTTCCCAAGTGTTTTGGGTTGACAACACAAACTAGCCAAGACAGTGTCCTTACCTGGTTTAGCTATCACGTTAATACTAGTTGTGAGGAATGAGGTAGGAGTGTTCCCCTCCCTCCCTGTCTGTTTTATGGAGTGCTTGGAGGAGCATCCATAGTTCTTTAAGCATCTGGTAGAGTCAGTCACTGACTCTCTGTGGATCTATCTGAGCATTCCTGTGTTCACAGATTCTTCATAGTTGTTTCTTATTATTGATCTCTTTGATGTTTCACATGCTCTCAGTTCTGAAGGTCATGTACTGACAGAAGTTTGTCCAATAATTCCAGAATTTCCTCTTCACTGGGATGGTAGTTTTCAAGTCATTCCCCACTGAGCCTCTGGGTTTCAGTGGCAGCTGCTGTAATGTCAGCTTCTTCTGATTCTGCTATTATTCCTGCTGCTCTTGGTGTTCCAGGAGGGGAGGGGTTGCCATGTCCATGATCCTTTCCAATAACCAACCTTGGTTCTTGGGTCCTTTGTTTTCTGCTTTCAGTTCTCTTCCCATTTCTATCTGCCTGACCTTCGTTCTGCTTTACTGTCTCCTGCTTGGCTGTTGTTTGGACTCGGCCTCCTGTACATTCAAGGGCATCATGAGGTTGTGTGAGATCTTTCCAATTTTTTTTATATAGAAATTAGAGCTTGGGGCTGGAGAGATGGCCTAGCGGTTAAGAGCACTGACCGCTCTTGCAGAGGACCCGGGTTTGATCCCCAGCACCCACATGGCGGCCGAGAACCATCTGAAACTCCAATTCCAGGAGAACTCCAGTTCCAGGGGAATCCGAGACCCTCTTCTGACCTCTGAGGCATTGCATGACAAGGGTGCACACACTTGCATGCAGACAGTACATTCATACACATACAGAAATAAATAAAATTAATTTAAAAAATTAAAAAAGAAAGTAGAGCTATAAAATCCCTTGTAGATATGCCCTTAGTATTTTATTTTTTTACTGCCCCAAGGTGTGTTTGCTCCTAACACCTTCATGGAGGACCTGGCCATGGAGCAGGACATGAAGGCCTGCTCTTGTGTTGATGAGATCTTCAGCACCAAATATAAACTGAGGAAGACCCTCGGAAGAGGAAATTTCAGTAAAGTCAAACTTGCTTGCCACATTCCCACAGGCAACAGCATTGCCATGAAGATCATGAGAAAGAACGAAGAGGATGCCTTCTTCATAGAGAGTGAAATAGATATTATGAAAGGCCTCTCTCATCCCAACATCATTAAGCTCTTTCACGTGGTGGGAGACCACACCTACATGGTGATGGAGCTTGCTTCACAGGGAGCGCTGGTGAAGCAGATCATGGAATGGGGTGCTATCCCTGAGCAGGAGACCCGAAGGCTGTTTAGCCAGGCATCACGAGCAGTGCAGTACTGCCACAGCAACAGCATCGTGCACATGAACATAAAGGCAGAAAATGTCCTGGTCGATGGCAGGGGGAACGACAAACTGGGTGATGTCAGGCTGGCAGTTAAAGTCCAACCTGGGGAGATGCTAGTGGGCTTTTGTGGTACACTGCCCTACTGTGCCCCCGAACTGTTTGGAGAGGAGCCGTACTGTGGCTATCCCGCTGACATCTGGAGCTTGGGAGTGCTCCTTTTCATCATGGTCACAGCAGAGTTCCCACTCGGGTCTCCTCCTCCTGAGGAGGTGAGGCAGCAGGTCCCAGCTGCCAGCTTCAGCAGTCCTAGTTCAGTGTTTATCGACATTTTTAATCTAATTGTTGAAATGCTGATGATCAACCCTGGCAGAAGGCCCACAGTCCACCAAATCCTCGAGTGCCGGATGGTCAGAGACTGTGAGGCATATTCACCACCAACTTACACACAGACTCTGGCAGGCAAGCCCAGCCCCAGCATTGTCAGGGCCATGAAGATCATGGGCTATGAGCCAGGGGAGATTAGAGAGTCTCTCAGAGACCAGAAATATGATCACATTATGGCAACGTACCTGATTCTTCAGTCACTCCAGGGAGACTGCTGCAAGCACCAGGCGAAGCCCTTGCAGGCAGGTCTTGCTATCACCAAGGCAGAGTCTCACAGCTTCTCTGTGCCCCGAAGGAGAGCTTCTGAGCCTGCTTGCCCACCTGCAACTGGCCACCTGAAGCCCAGGAGGAGGAGGAAGAGAAGGAGAAGGAGTGGCAGTATGGCAGAAGACAGAGTGCTGCCAGCCTAAGGGGACCCGTCACCTATCCCATCAGAGCTCTGCTTTGGAGGATTCCCTCCTCAGCAGCAGTCTAGACACCAGGAACAACATCAAGATTGGGCTCTCCGGCAGCCTGTCTGATGGGAGTCAGCCATCCTCTCCCCTGGGGGCATACCGTGGTGTAAAGGTCAACACCACCTATGAAACCAGATCCTCCTCCTGGTCCCCAGTGCAAAGCGACACATCCTGGGCTAAGCCCCCCCCCCCACCGGTTGTCACCCCAGGAGACTCCTTTGTTGGGGACATATCATCCAAAGATGAAAGCACTGCTGACCACCCACAGGATGCCACCACACCGTCCCTTCCAAACCCACAGGATGCCACCACACCGTCTCTTCCAAACCATCATTGTCAGGGCTGGAAAAGGGTGAAGAGGGCAATCATCTCCGGCCTCAGATCCCTCTGCTGTTGCCTGATGCCCAACAAGAAGCTCCACCTCCTGTAACAACCAGGCTGCAAAGAATGGGGATGTGGAGTCGGCCACAGAAGCAGATAGGTGGGTGGCAGGTTGCTCCAGGGCTCTTCCTTCCAGCCATGCTTTTTCTAATGTCCTGTGTGAGTGGCAAATGGTCCTGGTGCTTTAAGGGAGTGTGTCACTTGGCACACCGTTCACCTCAGGATGACCAGTTCCACACAGTTACCCCAGTGGAGCCTCAAGAAGTAGTCCTAGTAGTAGACAGCAGGGAACTTTGTCCAGAGTCATGGCAGGGATGGAGGACTGGTTTGCCAAAGGGAGCCAAGAATCCTTGGAGAGCCACTTGGGGAGTTATGAGGAAGCAGGGCCATTCCTCTATATTGAAAGTCACTGAGAGTCCCCTTCTGTGTCCTTCTGCTTTGAAGTGCTGAAGGGGAAAACCCTCAGGTCCATGGCTCCTGAGCCATGGGAAGGGGATCGGCCTGGCTGACAACTGGACAGCCATGTGAAGGAGCCAGACCTGACGTCCAAGCAGCTACATGGCCATAGGCCGGTCGAGAGGCCTTTGACCTGCACAGGAAGCACTGGACACACCACTGCACTCCTATCCAGGTAAGATCCCAGGCAGGACGTTCTGGCTCTCTGAAGGTCTCTGATCGGGTGGGGGCCCTCAGCTGTCCTGGGTTGAGCAGGCCCTGTTCTCGCTCCTGGGTGAACATCAGAGTGAGTGTGGACAGTCACGGCTGGCCTTCCTTCATGTTTCCTGTGGGGAAAGGGTCTTCCTCGGGCACACTGCCCTCCCCAGGGAGGTCATTCCTATGTAGTCACATCCTCCTGCCACAGGTGCTTCCAGCTCAAGCTTGCAGTCTCCAAGCAGCCCTGTGCGATTCCTCTGGAGGGCAGCCTTAGCCCTTCATTTCAAAGACCTGGAGAGATGCATGGCTGCTTATGTGACAGAGGCCTCAGACCCCACCCAGAGTGTGTCCTCAAGGAGAGCTGTCTCTCCTCTCTCCACAAGTCCTGCCATCTAAACATCCAGCCTGTCTCTCTTCAGGTTTGCTCCATCTAGGCCATCCACCCTCATGATGCCCCAGACCTTGAGCACAACCACATATCACATGGTATGATGTCCTAGGATCAGGACCAATGTCACATCAGAGACTTCTGAGGAGGGAGCACCTGCTGTGGGCCTGCCTCAAGCCCAGCCTGGCAAAGGCTCTTCTCAGAGTCGGCACTCCCCTGCATGAAACCACGGTCTCTTCAGGTTTCCTGATCCTGTGCAAGTCACTGGGCATTCCACAGGTAAGCCACCCCTTGGGCATCCTTTATAGCATCCATGTAACCTTCCCTGTCCATCATGATCATATAACATCTCATGTCTTGTTCTTTCTACCTACACTGTGCCAAGCTCTGTCAGAGCCTGAAGCACACAGATCCCTGTGTGGCTGACATGGATGCCCACCCATTTACCTGTCTGTCCTGTTTGAACTTGTGAGAGCAAGAGTTCTGGCAGAGTCATCTGCCGGGATGTTGCCCTCTTCAACAGTATTTCCGAATGCTGTGTTACCACTTTAAGAACTTGTGGACTGAATCTAGTTCTGTCCTCTGAAAGTGGTTCAGTTCTTTTTTTTTTTTTTTTTGGGGCTTTTTCGAGACCATTTGTTCCCTGTAGCCCCAGCTGTCCCTGGACTCACTCTGTAGACCAGGTTGGCCTTGAACTCACAAAGATCCGCTTGCCTCTGGCTCCCGAGTGCTAGGATTAAAGGTGTGCGCCACCTCACCCGGCCAGTGGTTCAGTTCTTATGACAGACATTTTACTCCAAATCTGAGGAGAACAATAAATGCTCCCACTGTGGTCCAGGATGCGCATGCCAGGACTGCGTGCTCTGCAGCCAGACCTCCAGAACTATGTGGCAAGTGATTGCTCCTCAGTATCTGTGCTGGACCCCAGCCACTGGGCACAGGTAACAGCTCAGGCTGAGATGAGGTCTGCCCGTGGGAACTGGTTCCAGTTTGGGATGAAGCACCAGGCTGACACTGTGTTCCCTGAGAATAACCGTGTTGCTGCCCCACCCTCTGTGAACTGGGATCATTTGGAGACACCTGCAGTGTGTCCCCCACACTCTGCTGTCCCTCCTCTCTGTTTCACTCTCTCTAACTTTACGACAAAACACACACACAACGATCACAAGCATCCACATTTTGCCAGCTTGTCCCTTATCACACTTACCTCTACTACTGGTTTCTCTCAATTTCACGCTCTTGTCCAGTTTTTTGTTGGTTGGTTTTGGCCAAAGCACATGACTCTCACACACTAGGGATGCAGTAATTGTCTACTCTCACTACAAGGTGTCCGCTCCCCTGTTTTGATTCAGGTTTTCTATATGTGGCACAGGCTGACCAGGTACTTTGATCCACTGCCTCAGTACTGAGTGTGGGAGTGTAGGTAGGGACTCAGGATCAGCATGCCTTTAACCACTATGCAGCTGAGGAAGACTGTGTATTAGGTCCTTTTTTTTGTTGTGATAAAACACCATGAGAAAGAACTTAATAAAGGAAAGAGTTTAAATTTGAAGCTTATGATTGATGGTTCCAGGGAATTAGAGTATCTGTGGTGGGAGGCCATGGCAGCTGTGAGCTGGAGCGCATGCCTAAGGGTCAACCTCTTGCAAAACGACCACAGGAAAGCAGAGAGAGAATATGACGTGGAGACCACAAGTGCTTAGTTAAACTTGTTCACTAAGCCTGCCCCCAGTGACATACTTCCTTTAGCACAGCCCACACTTTCTGAGACATTCTTCAAGAACAATGCCATCCAACTGGAGACAAAATGCTTGAATACTTAAAGCCTATGGGGTTGCCACTCTCATTAAAACCACAACATTCCACTCCCTGTAGCCACCATAGGCTCTTGACCATATAAATGCAAAAATGCATTTAGGTCCAACTTTAAAATCTCCATAGTCTTTACAGTTTCAATGCCATTCAAAAAGTTTACAGTCAAAGTCTCTTCTGAGACTCCAGGCCAATCTCCTAACTGTAAGCTCTTATAAAGCGCAAATTACAAACTCCCGAAGTACTCAGTGGTGAACCTTTGAAATTTTACACAATTCCAATTCCAACAGGGAGAAATAGAGGCATAGAGAGGAAATACTGGACCAAACCAAGACTGAAAACCAGCAGGGGCAAACTCCAAGTCCAGTAGCTCATGTGCAACTTCTGGGACTACCTTCTGACTTCCAAAGGGCTTAGATTGGCTCAGCTCTTCCAGATTTGCTTGCAAAATACATCTATTTCTTAGGCTGCATACTCCCTGTATGCAGCTCTCCTTGGCGAATATCTCACAGTTCTGGGATCTTGAATGTCTCCTTGGGGTCTCTGCTGCCAACCAAACTTCACATCACAGCTTCATGCAATGGCCTAATCAGGGCCTTCTTTATTCGGGATGCCTTCCCTGCTGCACTCTGCCTGGCTCTGTGGCTCTATGAAACTGTTGAGGAAGAACTGATGACACCTTTACTTTTTCATCTTTCATGCCTCTAAAAGCCAGCACCACGTGAATTGAAATTGGCGAATCTGGCTCAAAGTTTTTGGGATGGACTCCTCTCCTACTTTGACACCATTTGCAAATTTTTTTTGCCCTGGACTTGTTGGAGGCTTAGCTGGGTGTGGTCTTGCCTGGAAGGTATTGTTTCTGGTCTTTGTTTACTTGTAAATCTTTAGGCCTCTCCTTAAATCACTTTAATCTCACCTTTCCCCATTGTTATACTTGTAAAATATCTAGGCCTCTCCTAATCACTCTTTAGTCTCTTATGAAAGGGAGCCTCTCCTCACATTTGGCCACACCTTTAATCTTCCTAGTGTACTTTTCAGATCCAAACTGTACATTCTGCTTTCCTTCTGCCCATTTTGCTGGTTTTTCACTGTAGATCTGTTATTAAAAGCCACACCAACCATTTCTACATTTGGCTGTCTTAAAATATCCTCGTGCCAAAGATATTAGTCCATTGCTTTTTCAACTTAGCATCAGGCAAGCATCTGTGTTGTGGGCAAACTGTTGCCAGACTCTTTATCAAAATGGCCCAGTTGCTGCCTAAGTCTTTTCATTTCAGCTCTGGAACTTTTAACATCTTTTTGCAGCAATGCTTTCATTCCACTAGAATAGCCCTTTAAGCTCTGCTTACGTAGTCAACAGTTTTTCTAGGCCAATTAGTTCCAGATAGTCTTTACCATCATTTCTCACAAACATTCTCCACTATGGTTTCAGTGTTATTTTCACAGCACAACAGACCCCTCTCTGTACCAAAATTACTGGGTATTAGTCCACTTTTCTGTTGCTGTGATAAAAACACCACTCGCTCACAACCTTCGGAAGTTATAAAAAGTGAAAGAATATTCTGAGCTTGACGAAGTTGCCACCAGCGAAGGTGGAATTAGAGTCCAGTAGTGGGGGCCGGGAAGGCAATGCCAGCGTCATGGGGCTCTGGAGTGCCAGCCAAGCTGATTCGAGGTCCACATCTCACAAAGAGCACAGGAAAGAGAGAAGACGAGAGCAACTCGAGACCACAAGGCTTGTTAAACTCACTAAGCCCTGCCCACCCAATGAACGTACTATCCTCTAGCAAAAGCCCACTACCTTCTAAGGACCCCCCAAGTTATACAGTGCCACCAAACTGGAAGACAAACATCTGAATACTTAAGCCTATGCGGGGACACTCATTCAACCACCACAATGCAACTTTTTTTTTTGGCCTTTTTGAGACAGGATCTCCTGGTAGCCCCAGATGTTCTGGAACTCCCCCATGTAGAACAGGCTGGCCTTGAATTCACAGAGATGTGCCTGTCTTTCTCTCCTGAGTCCCTCATTGGGATTAAAAGGGGTGTGCCACCATGCATGCATGACCTTGAATTTTTAAGCCTCCTATCTCTACCTCCCTCCACTGGAATTACAGGGAACCCCACACTGCAACTTACTAAAGCCTTTCTTATGAGCGCTCATGGGGCTGTCCCTTAACAGGGCTTCTGGTGCTCACAAGAGCTTCTCCAAACTGCAGTTGTGTGTGAGCTTTAATTCTGTTTTTTGTTTTTTTTTTTTTGACCCAGGATCCCATCTAGCTTGGTCTACACTGGGACTTAGTATGCAGCAGTGGAAGACCTTGAATTCTGAGCCTCTTGCTTCTGCTCTCTGTGGTCCTGATTTAGAGGCCAGCATCACTGACCATGTCTTTTTAAATTTCTTTTTGACCTATCAAAAAATAGATAAACTATTTTTTCCTACTGAATGTCCTCAGCCCTACAAAGAAGAGATGCAGCAGGAACTCCCTCATCTTCCTTAAGCAGATGAGTTGTGGATGGGGTTGGAGGGATGGAGAGAGGACACCATGCCTGTCATTGTTCAATGTCTTTGAGTCACGTGTGATTGAATTCCACGTGCTGTTCTTCCCTTCTTGGCTCAGCTCCAGGACTTGTCTCCTCCTGCAGGCCATTGACAGTGTCTAGGCTTAGCTCTGGCAAGAAAGTGGGGGAGGGAAAACCGCAGGAGATCACCCATGGAAAATGAGCAGACTCACACACAGAGAGTCAGGAAGACAGTAACTCCGTTTATTTTCTGTCAGTGAGGTCTATATATAGAAGGCTATGGTGCTCTGGGCAAGGAAGTGGGGGAGGCAGGTGGAAAGGAGGGGCGAGCCACCTTGGCTATAATGGGGGTGGCTGCAGAGCTCCTGTTTGTGCAACAGGTAACTAGAGGTGCCACATTTTGCTCAATGCCTCAGGGAAGGGGCCATCCAGTTCTGGAACTTTGCAGAGATAGGGTGAAGCAAGAATCATTGTAATATCCCGAGCCTTCCTGCTACAGATAACTCACAGAGGCAACTGAATGCCCACAGAGATATCAGATAACTGGAGATCTTCTGGGACAGGTCTTACAAGTTCTTGCTTCAAGCCACACACAAAGTTTCATTCCCACACATGCCTCCCACTCCACCTTATCTCCAGGGACATCAGAGTCTCTAGGTAGTGGTTCCCAGGATTGTGCCCTGCACAGTCCGGTAGAGGAGAAAGCATGCTCTGGTGGACAGTGCTCAGATCAGCTTTAAAAGACGTCTACTCAGCAGTATGAAAAAGAACAAAAGACACAAGGAACAGAAAGCTGTTGCCCAGACCAGGGAGCTGATGGGACCTGAGACAGTCCGACACTCACCTCCTCTCTGAGGGTTTCCTCCACTCACTGCTTGGGCAACTCCCACTTCTCACAGTTAGCTCTTTCTAGGGAGTTCTTGGAATTTACAGTAGATGTCAGAGTCTGGCCTACATAGTGAGTTCCAGTCTAGCTTGGGTGATAGTGTGAGACTCTTGTCTCTCAAAAATAAAACCAAAACCCCAGAAGAGCTAGGGTTGAGCTTAGTTGTGCACAGCGTGCCTGGGTCACTTGGAGTTTCCCCAGCATGGAATACAGTAGAATGTGCAGCGCATGGCTGTCATTCCTGCACAGGGTAGTGAAGACAAAGCCATCAGACATTCAAGGCCAGACTGTGATACATGACACCCTTTGTTAAATACAGCCATCCACCAAATCCTCAATACCACAAAGAGAGAAAGCATGCAACTTGGAAAAAGCCTAATATTCCTCATGAATCAGAATCCCTGTGTGATCGGCACAAAGCAGGACTCTGGATGCTTCATGGCTGGAGTAGGGCTGAGCCCAGGGCACAGGCAGCATGCATAGCAGTGGGGGAAGAGTGCTCTGCTGGCCCTGTGGGTGGCAGAGGAGAGGAGGGATGGAAAACAAGGAGACCCCCCCAACCTACCTGTGCCAGTTCAGGAGGGGATGGGGGGGATAGCTTTGCATCAGTCAGAAACTATGCCCTGTGCTGCCCCCTTGTGGCCCTCCACAGCACTGTCCAATGTGGGAGTTTTGCTGGGGGTTCAGCCTGCATTCATGCCTAGAAGGGGAAAAGCAGCTTTAAAATTTTTATGGTTTGTTTGTTTGCTCGTTTGAGACAGGCTCTCCCAATGTAGCCATGCCTGCCCTGGCTCTCACTGTGAAGACCAGGCTGGCCTCATATTCAGGAGGTCCCCTACCTGATTCCCAAACATTTTTATTTGTCTTTATTTATTTTGTATTTTTTTGTTGGACAGAGCTACACTGGAGCTGTCATGGAAGAGGTGGTGCAGACAGGCTCTACCGTTCATGGCCCAGCCACTCTTGTTGGGAGACAACAGGCACATCTCTCAGCCTCACTGGCTCTAGGCCAGTGACAGATGCCTGTGCACTTGTGCTTGAATCTGGACTCTGGCCTCCACAGATATGACACACAGTAAGGAAACAATATAAACCAGATGGAGCTGAGGTCAGTGTGTGTGTGTGTGTGTGTGTGTGTGTGTGTGTGTGTGTGTGTTTGCTCTGTGGGTGCTAGAGGACTTTCCAGAACTTCCATCTCAAACCTCTGTCCCAATGATTGACAGATCCAACTTGGTCAAACCCTAGGGTATTTTCTCAATACATTGAGTCTGGCTTGCAGCTGGAGGACCAACAAGGAGCTCCCAGACATCTCAGCATCTTGGGGAACCCGGATGTCAGGACTCTACACAGCTCAGGTGCAAAGGTCTCTCAGAAGCAAGGAAAGGCAGCCCTGGGTAAGGGAGAGAAATGGCTACTGTGGTCAGCTCTACTGACCTACACTTTCATCTGAAATAGAATGCAGTATGTCTGTATATTGTAATGTATATTGTAATGTATTACAAGCAAAAATAAACTGTTCTTTGTATTTTTTAGCTTTTCAAATGTGCTTGCTTAGGCAGGATCTTGTTATGGAATCTGGCTGGCTTTGAATTCACATGAAACCTATGCTGACCTTAAACTTGTACTTGACCCTGAGACACCTTCATGATCAGGTTATAGGTTTAGCGCATCATCTCATTGCTTTAAATGTGCTCTCTGTCTCTTCTCTGTCTCTTTCTCTGCCTCTCTGTCTCTCTGTCTCTCTCTGTCTAACACACACACACACACACACACACACACACATTGAGGGTCCCATTTTTCCTGCTG
Source organism: Rhizomys pruinosus (assembly GCA_009823505.1). Taxonomy (NCBI): domain Eukaryota; kingdom Metazoa; phylum Chordata; class Mammalia; order Rodentia; family Spalacidae; genus Rhizomys; species Rhizomys pruinosus. The sequence goes on along the minus strand of VZQC01014929.1, from coordinate 114,180 downwards.
GTACTACATGTAGATGCAGAGGATGGAACAGAGGGTGTGATGTATGCTAGGCAGGCACTCTTCAAACTGAATCATATCTTCAGAATGAATACTCCATTTTGTTAACATTTCTTTTGACGTTTCTTCACTAGGTGTCTTGTTTATTGGTAGTACCATCTTCAGGAAATATATCTGGCTTATTAAATTCTCTGCATAGGAGAGCAGAGCAGTGTCTTTTTCCAGTAGCTTTTCCACCACGTGTGTCTCCTTTTTATGTGTACCCAAGCATGGGATTGCTGTGCTGTGATGGGCCAATAGCTGTCACCTCCTGTGGGCCTTGTCTATCAAGTCTTAATAAAATAGTATCACATCCGTCATAAAAAGACACCCAATGATATAATGACTTCTTCAGTCTTTGTTCTTGGCTTTTGTTGCTCAGTTCACAAATGATCCATGCCAGGTGCACATGGAAAGAGGCTGGAGTCCGGTGGTCATCTGAGCACAGTGTTAGTGAGATTCCTTGACAAACTCTGCCTTTGTCAGTGGTCTTTGGACACATAGAAAATGTGCCTCATGGGGCTGGAGAGATGGCTCAATGGTTAAAGGCCCTGGCTGCTCTGGCAGAGGACCCAGGTTTGGTTTCCAGCACCCACATGGTAGCTGACAACTGTCCATAACTCCAGTTCTGGGGATCTGATGCCCTCTTCAGACATTGGGTATTGCACAGCACAGATGCACTTCCCTACGTGCAGACAATACACTAATACACATTAAAATAAAAACGACAAAGAATTTTTTAAAAAGAAAATGTGCCTCATGGGTTTGGGGAGATGGCTCAGCAGTTAGGAGCACCTGCTGCTCTACAGAGGATTGTTTTCAGGTTCCACAACCACGACAGGCAACTCGCACCAGCCTGGAACTGTCAGATGCCCTCTTCCTGCCTCTTTGCCTGAACCCACACATGGTCATAACACTGGAGGCAGAAACCTTGCTCATAAATATAAATCTTAAAAGTGGATGTCTTGGCAGAAGGCTCCATGGTAAAGGTAATCCCCCCTAGCATTATGACATGAGTGCAAATGACCCTCTTCTTGGAAGGTTTCAGTGCACTGACTCCATAGAGACCAGAGTGCATTATGGGGAAAAGACCAGGAAAAAAAAATGGTTCTAGGACACCAGGAAACAGAAGCAAAATGTACTAGGCTTCCTGAATGATTATCAACAGCAAGTGCAGCAGATGGCAATGCCCACCTAAGGAAGAACCAGACTCTGGAAGAATCTGAGGGCTGTGCCTCCAGCTCAGGTGAAGAGGGCTTGCCCAGCGTGCAAGACACTGGCCTCCACTGCCGCACTCCAGGTTTCCTCACTCTCTGGGGTGATGAACAGTTCCACAGCGAGCTGAGCCTGCTGTGCTGGAGGCTCTGAGGAGCTGCTGAAGTCGGGGAGCAGCAGTCTCTAGAGGCTGCATCCCCACATCCCCAGGAGGAGTCTACCAGACAGCCTCTCCTAGGAGGGTCTCAGGAGGGCCCTCTGCTGGAGGCCAGCGGGAAAGCACAAGGAAGGCAGCACACGGGCCTCTCCTGGGACTTGGGTGACTGGGCTGACTGCTCCGCAAGCGGCTGGACCAGGCCTGCCCCAGGTACCTGAGCCTGGCCCAGTGCAGGGCTTGTCCAAGGGCTGGATCTTACACAGCATCCCCTTGTGCTCTGTCTTTCGCTCTTCTCCACCCTTCCCTGCTTCATTGGGCCGCAGGCTTTAAGACCATCTCTCAGAAGGAACGTCTCTCAGGCAAGACTGTGCCCTCAGCAAAGGCATGGCAGTTGCCAGGCCAGTACCAGGCTGAGTGATAATCTCTTCTGATCTCCATGGGCATTGCATGACATGGGTGCACTTACCTACATGCAGGTAAACACTCATACACATAAAATAATGAAAAGTTCTACCCTTAAAAAAATAAAGGGGGGGCTGGAGAGATGGCCTAGAGGTTAAGAGCTCCAACTGCTCTTGCAGAGGACCTGGGTTTGATCCCCAGCACCCACATGGCGGCTGAGAACTGTCTGTAACTCCAATTCCAGGGAAATCTGATGCCCTCTTCTGACCTCTGCGGTATTGCACGACACGGTGCACAAACCTACATGCAGACAATACACTCATATAAATAAATAAATAAATAAATAAATAAACAAACAAACAAACAAATAAATAAATAAAATAAAGGGAGAAATACAGGAAGGAAGGGAGAGTGAGGGAGGGAAAGGAAGGAAGAGAAAAAGAAAAGGAAAAACTGAGCTGAGAAATGGCTCAGGGGTTAAGAGCAGTTGCTGCTCTTGTGGAGGACTGAGTTTTGTTTAGTCCCAGCACCACGTGGAGCTAAAAGGACAGAAACTCCAAAAGTAGGGAACATTGCCGTTTTTGGGCTTATGTGGGCACTGCATCCTGCAGGCATTATGACTTAGGAAAATCAGCCATACAAAAAATATAAATATTCTTAGATATAGACTAAAATTCCCACTGCTAGAAATTCTGATCCAGCACCTGCATTTTATAAAATCCCCAGAATGCAATTTAAAAATCAGATTAATTGATGAAGGCTGACATTTTTACTACCACCATGAATGCAAAGCTATGAAGGCTTTGTAGAAAAGGAGGCAATGAGAACTCCAGAAAGAATCAGATGGCAGTGCATGCACAAGATGTGCAGGGATGGACGGATGTGGAGGTGAACCTCTAGGACACGGTCAGGGTTAAACCAGGAAGCAGCCTGAGAATGCATGGGAACGAAAGGCAAAGGAAGAATGGGAAAAGCATTGTAAATGGGGAGACGGCAGGTTTGCAGGACAGCAGGCAGGTTTGCAGGACAGCAGGCAGGTTTGCAGGACAGCAGGCAGGTTTGCAGGACAGCAGGCAGGTTTGCAGGACAGCAGGCAGGTTTGCAGGACAGCAGGCAGGTTTGCAGGACGGCAGGCAGGTTTGCAGGATGCACGGGCAGTGTGGCAGGAACACGCCAGGCAGGTTTGCGACGCCAGCAGGGTTTGCCAGGACAGCAGGCAAGGTTGCAGGACAAGCAGGCAGCGTTATGACAGCAACAGTCAGGTAGCAGGCTGTTGCAGGACCAGAAGGCGTTTTTGCAGGAAACCAAGCAGGGCAAAGGTTTGCAGGAATGGGCAGGCAGGTTTTGCAAGGACAGCAGAGCCCAGGTTGAGCAGGACGGCCAGAGCAGGATCTTGCAGGAAATGCAGCAGGTTTGGCAAGGACAGCAGGCCAGGTTTGCAGGACACGCGGCAGGTTTGCAGGACCAGCAAAGGCAGGTTTTGGACGACGGCAGCGGTCAGGTTTGGCGAGGTACAGCAGGCAGGTTTTGCAGGACTAGCAGGCGCGGCTTTGGACCGAGGAAGCAAGGGCAGGTTACAGCGACAGCAGGCAGGCTCTTTGCAGCGACGACAGTCAAGGCTTTGCAGGACACCAGGCAGGCTTGCAGGATGCCAGGCGAGGTTTTGAGGAAAGCAGGGCAAGCGTTAAGCAACCAGATGGAGCGCACCGGAGCAGGTTTATGCCAGCAGCTACGGACAGCGATGATCGGATAAAGATGTTGGCGAGGAGACGGTTTCAGGGCGCAGGATTGCTGGCATAGACGAAAGAGCGAGGCACAGGTTTGCAGGACTGCCAGGGCCAGGTTAGTGCATGGACACAGGACAGAGACGCAGGGCTCTATTGAGCAGGACCAGGCAGGGAATAAGAGAGGAATTGGCAGGGGACGAAGCAGGGCGGATTTGCAAAGGCTGAGCCACCGAGGCAGGTTTGCAGGACAGCAGGCAGGTTTGCAGGATGGCAGGCAGGTTTGCAGGACATCAGGCAGGTTTGCAGGACAGGAGGCAGGTTTGCAGGACGGCAGGCGGGTTTGCAGGACAGCAGGCGGGTTTGCAGGACGGCAGGCAGGTTTTCAGGACGGCAGGCAGGTTTGCGGGACAGCAGGCAGGTTTGCACGGATCCAGCAAGGCCAAGGTTTGCAGGACCGACCAGGCCAATGGTTTACCAGTGTAAGCAGGCCAAGGTTTTCAGGACATGGCAGGCAGGTGTGGCAGGCACAGCATGGCAGGTTTTCAGAGACAGCAGGCAAGGTTTGCAGGACACGCACGGCCAGGTTTGCAGACTCGGCCAGGCAAGGTATTTGCCAATGGAACAGCAGGCAGGTTTTACAGGACAGCAGGCAGGGTTCGCCAGGACACCAGCAGGTTTGCAGGTTATGCAGTAATAGGCTTTGCAGGACCAGCAGGCCAAGGTTTTGCAGACCAGCACGGGCAGGTTTTGGGCAGGACAGCCAGGCAGGTTTGACAGGATCACGGAGGCAGTGTTTTTAAGACACGACCAGGCAGGTTGCAGGAGCAGGCTAGGTTTGCAGGACAGCGATGGCCAGGTTTGCAGGACAGCAGCTAGAGGACAGGGCGTTCGCAGGACACCAGGCCAGGTTTAGGCAGGACAGCAGGGCAGGTTTGCAGGCTGCCAGGCAGGTTTGCAGGACAGCAGGCAGGTTTGCAGGACAGCGGGCAGGTTTGCAGGACAGCAGCAGGTTTGCAGGACAGCAGGCAGGTTTGCAAGACAGCAGGCAGGTTTGCAGAACAGCAGGCAGGTTTGCAGGACAGCAGGCAAGGTTTGCAGGACAGCAGGCAGGCAGCAGGCAGGTTTGCAGGATGCCAGGCAGGTTTGCAGGAAGCAGGCAGGTTTGCAGGACGGCAGGCAGGTTTGCAGGACAGCAGGCAGGTTTGCAGGACAGCAGGCAGGTTTGCAGGACAGCAGCAGGTTTGCAGGACAGCAGGCAGCGTTTGCAGGACGGCAGGCAGGTTTTCAGGACAGCAGGCAGGTTTGTCAGGAGGCAGGCAGGTTTGCAGGACGCAGGCAGGTTTGCAGGACAAGCAGCAGGTTTGCAGGAGCCAGGCAGGTTTGCAGGAAAGCAGGCAGGTTTGCAGGACAGCAGCAGGTTTTGCAGGACAGCAGGCAGGTTTGGCAGGACAGCAGGCAGGTTTCAGGACAGCAGGCAGGTTTCAGGACACAGCAGGCAGGTTTGCAGGACAGCAGGCAGGTTTATGCAGGAGCAGGCAGGTTGCAGGACAGCAGGCAGTTTTGCAGGACAGCAGGCAGGTGTTGGCAGGACAGCAGGTCAGGTTTTGCAGGACAGCAGGCAGGTTTGCAGGACACGAGGCAGGTTCTGCAGGAGCCAGCAGGTTGCAGGCGCAGGGCAGGTTTGCAGGACCGCAGAGCAGGTTTGCAGGACAGCAGCCAGGTTTGCAGGACACAGGCAGGTTTGCAGGACAGAGGCAGGTTTGCAGGACGGCAGGCGGGTTTGCAGGACAGCAGGCGGGTTTGCAGGACGGCAGGCAGGTTTTCAGGACAGCAGGCAGGTTTCGTTAGGACAGCAGGCAGGTTTGCGGGATGCCAGGCAGGTTTGCAGGACGGACAGGCAGGTTTGCAGGACAGCAGGCAGGTTTGCAGGCACAGGCAGGTTTGCAGGCAGCAGGCAGGTTTGCAGAACAGCAGGCAGGTTTGCAGGACAGCAGGCAGGTTCAGCAGGACAGGCCAGGCAGGTTTGCAGGACAGGCAGGCAGGATTTGCAGGACAACAGGCAGGTTTGCAGGACACCAGGCAGGTTTTCAGGAAGCAGTAGGTTTGCAGGAACAGCAGGCAAGGTTTGCAGGACAGCAGGCAGGTTTCAGGACAGCGGCAGGTTTCGCACAGGATTTGCAGGCCAGAGGCGCAGTTTTGCAGGACAGCAGGCCAGTGTTGCAGGATCGGCAGGCAGGCTTTGCAGGGCAGCAGGCAGGTATTGCAGGAGCAGCAGGCAGGTTTGCAGGTGCAGCAGGCAGGTTTGCAGGTGCAGCAGGCAGGTTTGCAGGGCAGCAGGCAGGTTTGCAGGCAGCAGGCAGGTTTGCAGGCACCAGGCAGAGGACAGCAGCAGGTTTTCAGGATGCAGGCAGGTTTGCAGGACGCAGGCAGGTTGCAGGACACCAGGCAGGTATGCAGGACAGCAGGCAGGTTTGCAGACAGGGAGGTTCAGGACACGGCAGGTTTAGCAGGACAGCAGGCCGGTGTTTGCAGGACAGCAGGCAGGGTTTGCAGGACGGCAGGCAGGTTTTCAGGACAGCAGCGCAGGTTTGCAGGATGCCAGGCAGGTTTACAGGACACCCGGCAGGTTTGCAGGACACACGGGCAAGGTTTGCAGGACACCGGGCAGGAGCAGTGCAGGCAGGTTGCAGGACACAGGCAGGTTTGCAGGACAGAGGCAGGTTTGCAGGACGCAGGCGGGTTTGCAGGACAGCAGGCGGGTTTGCAGGACGGCAGGCAGGTTGCAGGACACAGGCAGGTTTGCAGGACAGCAGGCAGGTTTGCAGGACAGGCAGGTTTGCAGGATAGCGGGCAGGTTTGCAGGACACCAGGCAGGTTTGCAGGACAGAGGCAGGTTTGCAGGACGCAGCAGGCGGGTTTGCAGGACAGCAGGCAGTTTTGCAGGACAGCAGGCAGGTTTCCAGGACAGCAGGCAGGTTTGCAGGACAGCAGGCAGGTTTGCAGGACAGCGGCAGGTTTGCAGGACACCGGCAGGTTTGCAGGACAGCGGCAGGTTTGCAGGACACCGGCAGGTTTGCAGGACAACCTAGGCAGGTTTGCAGGACACCGGCAGGTTTGCAGGACACCGGCAGGTTTGCAGGCACCATGGCAGGTTTGCAGGACAACGGCAGGTTTGCAGGACACGGCAGGTTTGCAGGACACTGGACAGGTTTGCAGGACAGCAGTCAGGTTTGCAGGACAGCAGGCAGGTTTGCAGGACAGCAAGGCAGGTTTGCAGGACACTGGGCAGGTTTGCAGAGATCAGCGGGCAGGTTTGCAGGACACCGGAGGTCAGGCCCGCGGATTGCAGGCACAGGCAGGTTTGCAGACGCAGGCAGGTTTGCAGAACAGCAGGCAGTTTTGCAGGACCACAGGCAGGTTTGCAGGCAGCAGNGAGTCCTGCTTTGTGCTGATCACACAGGGATTCTGAGTCATGAGGAATATTAGGCTTTTTCCGAGTTGCCTGCTTTCTCTCTTTGTGGTATTGAGGATTTGGCAGGTGGCTGTATTTAACAAAGGGTGTCATGTATCACAGTCTGGCCTTGAATGTCTGATGGCTTTGTCTTCACTACCCTGTGCAGGAATGACAGGCAGGCACTGCACATTCCATTGTATTCCATGCTGGGGAAACTCCAAGTGACCCAGGCACACTGTGCACAACTGAGCTCAACCCTAGCTCTGCTGGGGTTTTGGTTTTATTTTTCAGAGACAAGAGTCTCACTCTATCACCCAAGCTAGACTGGAACTCACTATGTAGCCCAGGCTGGCCTTGCTCTTGTGGCTATCCTCCTGCCTAATCATCCAGGGATTACAGGCATGCACCACTACCCAGACTCTGACATCTACTGTAAGGAAAACTCCAAGAAGCATGTAGAAAGAGCTTACTCTGAGAAGTGGGAGTGAGTAAGGAGTGGAGGAAACCCTCAGACAGGAAGTGAGGGTTGGACTGTCTCAGGTCCCATCAGCTCCCTGGTCTGGGCAACAGCTTTCTGTTCCTTGTGTCTTTTGTTCTTTTTCATGCTGCTGGGTAGACGTCTTACAAAGCTGATCTAAGCACTGTCCACCAGAGCATGCTTTCTCCTCTACTGGACTGTGCAAGGCACAATCCTGGGAACCCCTGCCTAGAGACTCTGATGTCCCTGGAGATAAGGTGGAGTGGAAGGCATGGTGTCCTCTCTCCCTCACTCCAACCCCACCCACATCTCATCTGCTTAAGGAAGATGAGGGGGTTCCTGCTGCATCTCTTCTTTGTAGGGCTGAGAAGGACATTCAGTAGGAAAAAAATAGTTTATCTAGATAGGTCAAAAAGAAATTTAAAAAAGACACGGTCAGTGATGCTGGCCTCTAAATCAGGACCATAGAGAGCAGAAGCAATAAGTCCCAGTGTAGACTGAGTTAGATGGGATCCTGGATCAGAACGAAACAAAAACAGAGTAAAGCCACACACAGAACTCAGTTTGGAGAGCTCTTGCTGAGCACTCAGGAAGCGCTGTGTGAGCCCCAGAACCTCATATGAAAGGCTTAGTTAGTGTGTGGTCCCTGTAATTGCAGTTGAGGGAGGTAGAGATAGGAGGCATACAAATTCAAGGTCATGTGTGTATGGTGGCACACCCCTTTAATCCAAGGACTCAGGAGACAAAGACAGGCAAGTCTCTGTGAGTTCAAGGCCAGCCCGTTCTACATACGGAACTCTAGGATGTCTGGGGCTAGAGGGAGATCCTGTCTCAAAAAGGTGGAAAAAGAAGAAAAAAAGTTGTGTGTCTTCCTCAGCTGTGTAGTGGTTAAAGGCACACACACACACTCACACACATACAAATACACATACACAAATACACGTGTGGGCACACACATACACACACACAGACACACAGACACACAGTGACCTCAGCACCATCTTATGTTGTTTCCTTTGTGTGCATCATACTTATGGAGGCCAGAGTCCAGATTCAAACACCAGTGCACAGGCATGTGTCACTGGCCTAGAGCCAGTGAGGCTGAGTGATATACCTGTTGTCTCCCAACAAGAGTAGCTGGGCCATGAACAGTAGGGCCTGTCTGCACCAATTCTTCCATGACAGCTCCAGTGTAGCTCTGCTTTGAGAGATACTTTGTTTCTTTTTTCTTTGTCTGTAGGGGAGAAAAAAGGAAGGAGAAAACCAAGTTATATAGGCATAGTGGTGCAAGCCTGGAATCCCAAGACTCTGGAGGGTGAGACTGGGGGATTGCTGTGTTTGAAGCCATCCTGGGTTACACAATGATATCCAGGGCAGAATTGTCCACATAAAATTACAAAATAAATCAACACAAATAAAAATGCTTGGGAACATGAGGCCAGCCTGGTCTTCATAGTGAGTGCTGGGGCAGATATGGCTACATTGGGAGAGCCTGTCTCAAATGAGCAAACAAACCATAAGAAAAATGTTAAAGCTGCTTTTCCCCTTCTAGGCAAAGCTACTGGAAAAGACACTGCTCTGCTCTGCTCTGCTCTGCTCTGCATAGACCTTTAATAAGCCAGATACATTTCCTAAACATGGTACTCACAATAAACAAGACACCTAGTGAAGAAATGACAAAAGAAATGGTAACAAAAGAGAATATTCAGTCTGAAGATGTGATTCAGTTTGAAGAGTGCCTGCCTAGCATACACCACACCCTCTGTCCCACCCTCTGCATCTACATGTAGTACCATCTGGAAAAATGTAGACAATCAGGAAAAATGGGACCCTCAACATATTTGTGTGTGTATCTGTGTATATGTGTGTATGTGTGTGTGTCTGGAGAGAGAGAGAGAGAGAGAGAGAGAGAGAGAGAGAGAGAGAGAGAGAGAGAGGAGAGAACACATTTAAAGCAAGGAGATGATGCAGTATACCTATAAACTGATCATGCAGGTGTCTCAGGGTCAAGTTCAAGTTTAAGGTCAGCATAGGCAACATGTGAGTTCAATGCCAGCCAGATTCCATAACAAGATCCTGCCTAACGAAGTACATTTGAAAAGCTGAAAAATACAAAGAACAGTTTACTTTTACTTGTAATACATTATAATATACATTACAATATACAGACATACTGCATTCTATTTCCAAGGAAACTGCAGCTCAGTGGAGCTGATCACTGTAACCATTTCTCTCCCTTACCCAGGGATGCCTTTCCTTGCTTCTGAGAGGCCTTTGTACATGAGCTGTGTAGGGTCCTGACATCCGGGTTCCCCAAGATGCTGAGATGCTTTCTGGAAAAGGCCTTCAGCCTGCCTTTTCTAGGCCACATCCCTCCCGCCTCCCCCACCCAATGAACTTAATTATGCCAAGATGGCTCCCCCCAAACCCAGAATCAATGCTTGGAATATGCTATCTAAAGCCTTCAAACCCCAATGACAACAAACAAATCCAAGTTAATCCAAGTTAATTTCTCAGATGTGAAACTCAGTGCTGCTTCAGTTCTGTCAGCTGCAGAGACTGTTACTTTGTCGCAATGGCTGCCCGAGCCCAGGCACGGGCCCAGGCACGTGTGCAGGAGGAGCTTGTTCATAGCCCTGGGCTCCCCCGGGGGCAATGCCGTGGAGGTCAGAAGAGGGCGTTGAATTCCCCTGGAACTGGAGTAAAGATGGTTCTTACCTGCCATGTGGGTGCTGGGAATCGAACCCGGGTCCTCTGCAAGAGCAGTTGGCGCTCTTAACCACTGAGCCATATCTCCAGCCCCAGGAATCAGAAACTGGTTTCAGCAGACTTAAATACAGACAACATTCTAAATACTTTGTTTCAAGCAAACAGAAAATGATCAAGAAACAGGTCTAAATGAACACTCAGTATACATAAATCATATTATCTGTGAGGCTTCAAAAGGAAATACTTCAGTCAAAAGGCAAAGATTACCAGACTGGGTAATAAAACTCAAACTGGGCCTATAAACAAATACACATAAACTATAAATACATTTTTTTTTGGTCTTTTTGAGACACTGTCTCCCTGTAGCCCCAGCTGTCCTGGAAGTCTCTAATGAAAACCAGACTGGCTTTGAACTCAAGAGATCCACCTGCCTCTGCCTCCCAAGTGCTGAGATCAAAGGCATGCACTACCACACCCGGCATAAATACATTTTTTTATATGTGTATAAATGTACTATCTGCATGTAGGTCTGTGCACCTGTGTTGTGCAATGCCGCGGAGGTCAGAAGAGGGTCTCGGATTCCCCTGGAACTGGAGTTCTCCTGGAATTGGAGTTACAGACGGTTCTCAGCCGCAATGTGGGTGCTGGGGATCGAACCTGGGTCCTCTGCAAGAGCAGTCGGTGCTCTTAATCGTTAGGCTATCTCTCCAGCTCCATAAATACATATTTTTAAAAGAAAGAAAATGGAAAGCAAGACAAAGCAGAGTGGTTTTTTGTTTTTTGTTTTTGTCGTATTTTTGAGACAGGGTCTCCCTATAGCCCCAGCTGTCCTGGAACTCACTCTGTAGACCAGGCTGGCCTTGAACTCACAAAGATCCACCTGCCTCTGCCTCCAAAGTGCTAGGATTAAAGGCGTGCACCACAACGCCCAGCTTTTTAAATTTTTTAATTTATTTTTTTATGTGTATGAATGTACTGTCTGCATGTAGGTTTGTGCACTCATGTCATGCAATGGCGTGGAGGTCAGAAGAGGGTGTTGGGTTCCCCTGGAACTGGAGTTCTCCTGGAACTGGAGCTCTCCTGGAATTGGAGTTGCAGACGGTTCTCAGCTGCCCTGTGGTTGCTGGGGATCGAACCTGGGTCCTCTGCAAGAGCAGTCAGTGCTCTTAAACACTAGGCCTTCTCTCCAGTCCCAGAATGGTTCTTAATCCACTTTGTGCTACTATAGCAGATTACCTGAGACTGGGTATAAAGAAGAGTGTTGCAGGCTGGGAAGTCTATGAGCAAAGTGCTAGCATCTAGCAAGGGCTTTCCTGTCATATCATAGCATGGAGGAAGGCAGAAAAGCAGAGAGAGGAAGAGGGGAAGAAGGAAGGAGAGAGACAAGCTTCTCATGCCCTTACTCAGTTTAGGAGGACAGAGTCTTCAGGACCCCTTCTTGGACTAGAAGTCTAGCTTATGGGCTGGAGAAATGGTTCAATAGTTAAGACCTGGGTTTAGTTACCAGCACCCACATAGCAGCTAACAACCATCTGTAACTCCAGTTCCAGGGAGTCCAATGCCCTCTTCTAGCCAACATGAGCATTGCATGCACAGGTACATTTACCTACGTGCAGATAAATACTCAGTCACATAAAAAAACAAAAATAAGTGCACAACAGGTGCACAAACCTACATGCAAACAGTACAGTCATACACATATGAAAATAAAAAATTTTTTTAAAAAGCACATGTGGTGGTTTGGATGAGTGTCCCCCATAGGCTCTAGGTATTCAGACATTTGTCTCCAGTTGGTGGTGCTGTTTCTGGAGGTCTTAGAAGGTGTGGCCATGCTGGGGGAAGTGTGTCACTGGGGGCGGGCTTAGTGAGCTTAACAAGCCTCGTGCTCTACAGTTGCTCCTCTCTGCTTCCTGTGCTCTTTGCGATATGTGACCCTCTGTTTGCTGCTCTGGATCCGGCCACCACGCCTCCCGCCACAATGGACTAATTCCCTGGAACCGCCAATTGTAAGCTCAAATAAACTCTTCCTTTTATAAGTTCCTTGGTCTGGTGTTTTATCACAGCAACAGAAAACTGACTAATACAGTTATTGGTACCAGAGAGTGGGCTGTTGGCTGTGAAGAACCTGACCATGTGTATGTTTGGAGAAGTGTGGAAGACTTTGGAACTTTGGGCTGGAAAGGCTGTTGACTATTGTAAGCAGAGCTTAAAGGGCCATTCTAGTGGAGGCCTGGAAGAAAGCATGGCTGCAAAAGATGTGGTTCCAGGGGAAAATAAAGTCTTAGGCAGCAACCGGGATATTTTGATAAAGAGTCTGGCAGCAGTTTGCCCACAGCCCAGTTGCTTGCCTGATGCTAAGTTGAAAAGAGGTGGACTGATGTCTTTGGCGGAGGATATTTCAAGACAGCCTAATGTAGAAATGGTGGCGTGGCTTTTAATGGTGAATATTATACAGATCTACAGTGAAAAAGAGCAGATGGGGCAGAAAGAAATGCAAAATGTACAGTTTGGATCTGATAACTGCACTAGGAAGATTAAAGGTGGGGCCAAGGCATGTAAAGGAGAGGTTGGATCTGAAAACTGCACTAGGAAGATTAAAGGTGGGGCCAAGGCATGTGAAGGAGAGGTTGGATCTGAAAACTGCACTAGGAAGATTAAAGGTGGGGCCAAGGCTTGTGAAGGAGAGTTTCCTTTTGATAAGGAGTTTAAAGTGATTAAGGAAGGGCTTCGAGATTTACAAGTAAACAAAAGAATCAGTACCTTCAGGGCAAGACCACACCCAGCTAATCCTCCAGCAAGTCCAGGGCAGAGAAAAGTAGCAAATGTGGTTGAAATGGGCCAGGGTCTGGCCCGAACTTGCAGCCAGATTCGGCAATTTCATTCACGTGGTGCTGGCTTTAGAGACATGAAGTTTGCAAGAGTGAAGGGGTCATCAGCTCTTCCTCCACGGTTTCAGAGAGCCAAAGAGGCCAGGAAGAGTACAGCAGGGGTGTCCCTGAATAAAGAAGGCCGTGATAGGCCACTGCGTGAAGCTGTGAGTATGAAGCCTGGTTGGCAGCGGAGACCCCAAGAAGACTTTCGAGATGCCAGACCTGTGAGATATTTGCCAAGGAGAGCTGCATACGGGGAGTGGTACCAGCCTAAGAAAGAGATGTATGTTGCAAGCAAAGCTGGAAGAGCTGAGCCGTGTAAGCCCTTTGGAAGTCAAGTCCCAGAAGTCGCATGTGGAGCTACAGGACTTGGCGTTTGCCCTGCTGGTTTTCGGTCTTGTTTTGGTCCAGTATTTCCTCACTATGCCTCTATTCCTCCCTTTTGGAATGGGAATGTGTATTCGGTTCCACTGTACATTGGGAGTATGTAATTTGCCTTTTGATTTTACAGGAGCTTACAGTTAAGAGATTGGCCTGAGTCTCAGAAGAGACTTTGGACTGTGGACTTTTGAATGACATTGAAACTGGTAAAGACTATGGGGACTTTTAAGGTTGGACTAAATGCGTTTTGCATTTTATATGGTCAGGAGCCTATGGGGGCCAGGGAGTGGAATGTGGTGGTTTGGATGAGTGTCCCCCATAGGCTCTAGGTATTCAGACATTTGTCTCCAGTTGGTGGTGCTGTTTCTGGAGGTCTTAGAAGGTGTGGCCATGCTGGGGGAAGTGTGTCACTGGGGGCGGGCTTAGTGAGCTTAACAAGCCTCGTGCTCTTTGCGATATGTGACCCTCTGTTTGCTGCTCTGGATCCGGCCACCACGCCTCCCGCCACAATGGACTAATTCCCTGGAACCGCCAATTGTAAGCTCAAATAAACTCTTCCTTTTATAAGTTCCTTGGTCTGGTGTTTTATCACAGCAACAGAAAACTGACTAATACAGCACATATTAAAAAAGAAATCTGGTTCGGTTGTGTTTGAGGTCCTATTTCATTAACTGGTACTGGGGGGGAAGGGGGGACAAGCCAGTCAGATGTCAGATGGCTAAGCAGCTGAGGACACATGCCACCAAGACTTACGACTTGAGTTCAATCCCTAGGACTCACATTGTGTAAAGAGAGAAGCAACTCTGCCAAGATGTTGTCTGAACTCTATATGTTTGGCATGGCATGTACACATGTGGACATCATAAATATAAGAAAATACCCTGGAACTGGCCCAGCAGTTAAGAGCACTGGCTACTCTTACAGAGCACCTAAGTTCAATTCCCAGCACTCAGGTAGCAACCACCAGCTGTCCAGAGCTCCCATTCCAGGGAATCTGACACCCTCTTCTGGCCCTTACAGGCACTGCCTACACATGTGTACTTTACATACATGCAGGCAAAACACTGATACACCTAAAATGAAAATAAAAATAAAAAAAAAATAGATGTAAAACATTAAAAATTTTTTATTTAATTTTATGTGTATGAATGAGTGTATTGTATGTATGCAGGGTGGTGTGCAAAGCCCACAGAGGTCAGAAGAGGGCCTTGAATTCTCTTGGAACTAGAGTTACAAATGGTTGTTAGCCACCATGTGGGTGCTGGGAATCAAACTCAGGTTCTATACAAGAGCAGCCAGTGCTCTTAACCACTGAGCATCTCTCCAGTCCTCCAGTCCATGGGTTTTATTTATTTATTTATTTATTTATTATTATTTATTTATATTTTGGGAACAGGGTCACCCTCTAGGCCTAGCTGGCCTGGAACTCTCTATGTACACCAGGCTGGCCTTGAACTCACAGAGATCTGCCTGCCTCTGCCTCCCAAGGACTAGGATTAAAGGCATGCACCACCATACCCAGCCAGATTACTATTTTTAAAAAACAAACATTCAAGTTACAGATGGTTCTTGGCCAGATTGTGGGTGCTGCGGATTAAACTAGGGTCCTCTGCAAGAGCAGTCGGCACTCTTAACCACTAGGCCATCTGTCCAGCCCCATAATCTTTTTTTAAATTGAAAACATTTTATTTTGGTGTTTTTGAGACAGGGTCTCCCTGTAGCCCCAACTATTCTGGAACTAGTGGTTGCTGGAGAGATGGCTCAATGGTTAAGAGCACTGGCTGCTCTTGCAGAGGACCTGGGTTCAATTCTCAGCACCACATGGCAGCTAACAGCCATCCATAACTCTAGTTCCAGGGGAATCAGCAACGTCCTCTTCTGACCTCCTTGGGCACTGCATGACACGGGTACACTTAATACACGCAGGCAATATACTCATATATACAAAACAAAATATAATTTTGGGAGGGGGGTCTTGAGACAGGGTTTCCCTATAGTCCCAGCTGTCCTGGAACTCTATATAGACCAGGCTGGCCTTGAACTCACAGAGATCTGCCTGCCTCTGCCTCTCGAGTGCTAGGATTAAAGGCGTGTGCCACCACACCTGGCTAAAAAAAGTAATAAAATTTTTTTTTAAAAAGAATTAGATATATCAAAGCAAAGCTGCAAGAAAAAAAAAAGAAATATAGGGGATGGAGAAATGGCTCAGTGGTTAAGAGCTCCGACTACTCTTGCAGAGGACCAGGGTACAATTCCCCACAACACGGGTGTAC
Organism: Rhizomys pruinosus; assembly: GCA_009823505.1. NCBI lineage: Eukaryota > Metazoa > Chordata > Mammalia > Rodentia > Spalacidae > Rhizomys > Rhizomys pruinosus. The sequence continues at coordinate 98,478 of VZQC01014929.1, read as the reverse complement.
CAACCTATATCCAGACAGTATATTCATGCACATAAAAAAAAAATAATATATAAGCCGGGCGTGGTGGCACACGCCTTTAATCCTAGCACTCGGGAGGAGAGGCAGGTGGATCTTTGTGAGTTCAAGGCCAGCCTGGTCTACAGAGTGAGTTCCAGGACAGCTGGGACTACAGGGAGACCTGTCTCAAAAAGACATACATACATACATACATACATACATAAATAATTTAAAACAAAAATGAGTATGATTACACAACTTTATGACTATACTAAAATTGTATATGTCATTGAACTGTATATGTGTGTGTGTGTGTGTGTGTTTCCTTTTTTGGGTCTTTCTGAGACAGGTTCTCCCTGTACCCCCAGCTGCCCTGGAATCTGCTATACAGACCAGGCTGGCCTTGAACTCACAGAGATCCACCTCCCTCTGCTGGGATTAAAGGTTATGTGCCACCACACCCAGCCTCATTTTTTAAAATTATTTTATTTTTATTTTGTGTGCTGAACCAGCTCTCCAGCCCTCATCATTTCTAACCACAGATCAAACATTACTTCACATAGTGATCTCAGTTACAATTTTTTTTAATTCAAAGGTATCTGGTTATACAGTACAAGCAGAAAATGTTTGTTAAAGTAAATAGCTGAATGGATGAATATATGATCAAACTTAGGCAGTTTTCTCTTCTACAAAATTGAGAAAATATCCACTAGTCTGATAAGCAAGTGGCATGTATGTTAAGAATAGAAATCTGCTTTGAAATCTTTGATATCGATGCCCTTCAGCAAATTATTTAACTTCTGTGAGTCATAGACTCCTCATTATAAACATTTTCAATTGGGTTTTTAAGTAAAACAAAGAACTGTAGGAACAAGTCTAGTACAGTGTCTGGAAAAAATAGCTACTTCCATAAACCTTTCCTCCAGTACACAGAATAATTACAGACAATGAGAAAACTTGGTTTGAAGACAGTGTTGAAATTATCACTCTACAAGTTTCTCAATGGAAAAATTCAAATCGTTGATATGCATTTAGGTACCTTTTCTTTGGAAGACTGGGGACATTATGCTAGTTTTCAAGTTTTCTGAATTATGTGATTACCTAGGTTCTAGAGCCTAAACACTCAAAACTATGTAAACAATCCTAAATCTGAGCTTAATTTTTTTAATCTGCATAGACTGCACTACAGTGTCTTTACCTTGCTACTTTTTTATTTTTTGGTCTTTTCCAAATAGGGTCTCCCTGTAGCCCCAGCTGTCCTGGAACTCACTCTGTAGACCAGGCTGGCCCCGAACTCACAAAGATCTGCCCAACTCTGCCTCCTGAATGCTAGGATTAAAGGCCCTGCACAATTTAATTTCTTAACATTTTATGAATTAAAACATTTACAATTCGCCAGGCGTGGTGGCGCGCACCTTTAATCCTAGCACTCAGGAGGCAGAGGCAGGCCAATCTTTGTGAGTTCAAGGCCAGCCTGGTCTACAGAGTTGAGTTCCAGGACAGCTGGGGCTACACGGAGACCCTGTCTCAAAAAGACAAAAAAAAAAAAAGAATTTACAATTCAACTCACAAAGGAGTGCCTTAGAAAGGTGGTGCGTACTTTTAATTCCAGCAAATGAGAAGCAAAGGGACAAAGTGTGTCAAGAACACATCTCACTGAATTCTGTTAAATCAAATGATGATCTTTCTTTTTTTGAGATTGGACTTATGAGGTAGCCCTGGCTAGCAAGAAAAAGTTGGCAGCAGACTCTAAGACATAGGCATAGGAAAAGTCTTCCTAAATCAGACAGCAGCTGTGCAAGAATTAAGGTTGACAATTGACAAATGGGACCTCATTAAACTCAAAAGCTTCTGTACATCAAAAGAAACAATAAAGGAAGTAAAGAGAAAACCCACAAAGTGGGAGGAAACCTTCACTGCAGATACATCTGACAAAGCATTGATTTCCAGACTACACAAACTACTCAACATCGGCACAGGACGCATGGGAGATGGGGTCGGGAACTTGTAGGAGAGCATGGCGGGAGGGAAGAGGTGCACACATGGGCTGCTGCTGCGGAAATGGAAATAGGACCGCTCGCTGCACAGGGCAGAACAAATCTGCAAGCACAGGAGCTTCTCAAAGCCAGCCGGGACTTGATCCCGGCCCCACGGCCCCACAGTCCCAACCGGTCTGCCCTGCCCTCCACCCTCTGCTAGCAACCGGTGTCCGCCTAGCCTTGAGAATTAAAAGGAGACTTCTAAACAAGCCATCAGTCCATTGCAAACAGAACTTGGACAGACCCAAGAGTTTGGAGTGTCACCTCAGAGAAAATATAGATCTTCCTATCTCTTTCTCTCTCTCTCCCTCCCCTCCAAAACCCAGGAACTCTCACAGAAAAGGGTATTAACTGCAGGTATCTAAGTGCACCTGTGTACTGTAATGATCCTGGAGGTCAGCAGAAGGAATTGGATTCCTCTGGAACTGGAGTTAGAGATGGTTGTTAGCCACGATGCAGCTGCTGAGAACTGAACCTGGGTCTTCTGCAAGAGCAGCCAGTGATCTTAACCACTAAACCATCTCTCCAGCCCCCAATTCATTTTATAAAAATATATTTTATTATTTTTATTTTATACATATATAAAAAAGAAAGACAACATCATGAACTTTGCAGGTAAATGGATGGAGCTAGAAGATGTTAAGTGAAGTAACAGTCCCAGAAAAACAAACGACGAATGGTATCCCTCATCTGTGGATGCTAGCGTCAATAACCCAGTTGTAAATATTTCTTGTGGGGAGGGATGCATATTGGAAAGAACAACAGAAAAGACTGCATCAAAAAACTGAAATGGTGAATCTGGAGGGGTGGGAGGATTGGGAGAGGGACATGGGCCTATTTTCGATTAATGTATATTTAATTGATGTGAGTTTAACAAGTATCCAATTTTGCCCAAACTCTATCTACAAATTATATGGTATTTTAGGACTTAGTAAAAGTAAAAATGTCTATGTTAAACAACATTGGTTAAAAGGTTTTAATTGGAAATATAAATTGTTGTCCACATTTGTTTTACTTAAAATTTTTATAACAATAACCTTGGGATTAACATATACAAATGTTCTCTATAATTTATGTGTTATACAGTATCATCTTGTAACATTCTCTTTTACCTGTAGGATAATTTAACGTAAGGAATTAAACTTGCCTCCCAAATTAACAACATATAGTAACCCAAAACAACTTGGGTAAAATTTAATGAAATTTACACCTTGATTCCTGCCTATAGGTATGTGTACTACAACTGCCTTTTTGAGACTCATGGGTCAAAAAAATAAAAACTTAAAATAAAAAGGGGGGATACAGTTATATATTAAACCTTTTGTCAAATTCTTCAATTTAAATCTTAAAACTAACTATGGGAAAAGATTTGTATGTTACCACAGGTCAAAATGTCACCAATTTAATGGCTAAGAAAGAAAAGATTCAGTTTTGCATTGTGCAGGATGTACCAAGAAATACCAGCAGGGAAGTTGGCCCATCTAATCATTAAAAGGAAGAAAAGCCTCAGACACCAGCTTGCCGGCTCCTCCGGTAGGTGAGATGGAGGGGAGAGTCAGGCCAGCCTGTCTCTCCTCTGGGGCTGAGCGGGACTCGAGTGTCGACGACCCGGAAAGAACCACATGGGGGTCGGGAATCTCGTCAAAGCAAGGACTCTCTTTATTGCATCAGGCAGCTGCTTATATTTGCTTGGCGGGAGGAGTGGGGAAAAGAAGGTGGGAGAGGAGATCCGTAGAGTGGGGGGATAGCTTTGGGCCAACAGTAATTCGCCACATCGGTTGTATCCAGGTAGAGGCACTTTCAGGTCGGACTATGCTGAGTCACCCCTATGTGGAAGTGACAGGCCAAAGACAGGTCGCCAAACTCCAGTCAGGCTCAGGGGATTACAGTAGGCTGCATTCTCTTCCACGCCATGAGTATGGAGGGCCCACAGGGCCCAACAATTCCCCCTTTTGTTTTTGTAATGCAGGAGGAGAAACATAGCCCCTGTCTTAGGTTGTCTATTCTTGCAAACTCAGTCTTACCCGTCTTTGGGATACAAACAGCTAAGGTTTTGGTCCCTGTCTTAGGTTGGCTGAGTGCAGAAAGATCTTACCCGTCATTGGGTGCTATGACTCCGGTCTGCCGAAGAGCCTCTCCATGCCCTGTCTTAGGTTGCCCCAGTCTCTCTGGGGTCTTACCCATCATTGGCCACATGGAGGGCGGGGGTCGGGTGATCGTATGAAGATGGCCACTCATGAGACTCTGGCTCCTGATTAGCAAGCCTGTGGTAGTGGACCTTGACTTGGTGTTATTTTACTGCATCTAGCCTCCCCTGGATAAATTGAGTGATTTTGTTAATCACGCAGGGCCCGAGGGAAAGAATTAGGAAGCGTGTAAGAAGGGGTCCAAGCAGAGGGAGGAGGTAGGGCAGGAAGCCATGCAAGCTGGTCCACAAGGGATTTTCTTGAAGTTCTTGGACACCACCACCATCAGAGAATCCAGCGGGAGCCTCCAGATCCCAGCATATTGTGGCTCCTACCTCCCCAGAGCACTGGGAGATGCCCCAGTTTCCTCCTTCAAGAAGGGTACCTGGAGATCAAACATCTCTGTGGATCCTATTTGTAACAACTGTTTATAATGAGTTCTAATGAACCTTACCTTCCAGGTACCACAAAGTTTTAATATGAGAGACTTTCTTACCTCTTTTTCATAGAACAAAGGAAAACATTATGGTAATGAAGTCATTCTCTAACTGTAACTTAGAGCCGACTGTTATACAGGTAATCTCTTATAAAACTGGTATAACTGCTTTCTTCAATTGACTAATGGACATAGGAACTGTGAAAAGTATTATTCTCTATTCAGATCCAAATATAATACTAAAGTCTTTTTAAGCTGTGCAATTAAGTAAAATATATTAATACAGGAGAGCTCTGATATCAGCAATGGATTATTCTGCCAAGGAGATGTTGGCCAGGGGATCCGAGCCCCCCCAAAGGTAAAGGATTATTGCCTGTAAATTGGGATACCTGCCAGAAGAGAGGCGGTAAGGCCCTGCTGTGGAAGACCTGATGTAAGCATGGGAAAGATGTATTGAGACCACTCTTACAAGTGTACAGTTGGTCTCTGGAATGCCAGAGAGCATTACCAAAGGCCACTAAACCAAGAAAGCAAAAATCGGTCTCCTTGAGTCAAGCAAGACTCCTCCATCAGCATCAGCTACACCTCACCTGCCTGGAAATACTGTGCAACAGTGGCAGCCATATGTCTGTATATTCCAAATCAAATTGGCTATTAGCTCTCTCCTTGGAGGAATAATTCATCGCTGATGCCACAAGCTTACGTCCTCTAGTGATTAGGAGATGTTATAAGCCACAGTAAGACCTTGTCATCTTTTACAGAAAAACTATAATTCATGGATTAGCATACCATCCAAACATCTGTGTCTATACCAAAGTAACCTACCATAATAATTAGTACTGTTTAAATACCTATACATCTAATTGCTTGTGCTTCATTAGTAGGATTGAAAGATTATTCCTGGACAAACTGTCAACCCATGAAAGGAAACAGCCTGAACTGATCAGAGTCCAAAAGGACATCTCCAGAGAAAGTAGACTGTTTTGCTTCTCACCCACCCATGCCCCTTTTCTAAGCCTAGGGAACAATCTGCAGAAGAGGGGGCGTGGTAGAATGTAAGGGCTGTGATTGGGGTGAATGGTGAAACTACAGCAATAGAGACTGGACACTTATTTGATCGACTTGATTGTACATACAAGCCCCTCCAGCTGGATGGTGGGAGCCTTGGGCTGTGTGGGTTTGGGAATAGCTGCTTGCAAATTGGTTTTACATGAAGGATGCTTGTACTCATAACTTATTGTTTAAAAAAATGAAATAAAAAAAGAACGAAAGAAAAAAAAAGACAGTTCTCAGATGCCATGTGGGTGCTGGGGATCAAACCCAGGTCATCTGCAAGAGCATTCAGCGCTCTTAACTGCTAGGCCATCTCTCCAGCCTGAGAAATTGATTTTAAGAAAAAAAATTAAAGGGCTGGGATGGTTAATCCCAGCACTTGAGAGGCAGAGGCAGGGGGAATCTCTGTGCAATTGAGGCCAGCCAGGTCTACATAGCAAATTCCAGGCCAGCTGGGGCTACAGAGAGACCCAATCTCAAAAACAAAAAACAAAATGAAATGAAAAGAAAATGAAGAAAAAAAAAGGGCAAAGCCATAAATTGCTCTTTCTAGCAGTAGTGATGGCAAGTCCCGCCATCTTCCCTGTGGCTTCAGACACTCTGGATCTCTCTCAGCTTCTGCAGAGCTCAGTCCTTTTGTTATCAATTTTACTTTTTCATTTTCTTCCATGTGAAACTAAAATATAAAATCTGTTCAATTCTACCTACACTATGAATCTAAATACCATGCAACTAAACAAATCACCATTTGGAAACCTGTGTTGGCCTTAATGGAAAACTTGGAAAATTAGTAAAAAGAGTATTTGATAATAGGAGGAAGGGGTCAAATGAACAAAAGAATGACAGTCTGATAGAGGTGATAGATGACAGATGATGATTTAATAGGTAACAGATGGTAGATTATATAGACAGATAATGCTAAGAAGATAGAGGCAGCTCGGGCCTGTAACCCCAGCACTCAGGAGACTGAAGCAGGAGGACTGATGGCCAAGGCGACATAGCAAGCACCAGGCCAGCCTAGACTACAGAGTGAGATCCTATCAGAAAGGAGGAAGGGACGAAGGGACGAAGGGAGATAAAAAACAAAACTCAAAGTTATCCTAAAACTATTTGAAAAAAGGAAATAATTATTCTTTAATCAAAAACTATACAGAGGGAAATTGCCCATATCAGGTTTTCCATGATTATTTTGTCACTAGTATTTGAGAAAAGAAAAGAAATTTAGCATCAGAAATATGAGCTAACTCAGCATCTGTCGAGGCATTTCTAGGACAGTAGTAGCTCCTAGACAGGATGCCGAGGCTCAGATGAAGCTCTCTAGTGCCGTGCCGCACTTCCCACCACACTCTGAGCCACAGAATCAAAGCAATGGGTGTGTATTTTCTGTCTACTGCTATGCCTTTATCATAGGTAATCAGAAGATACCTGACAAACAAAAAATGGGATCAAGAAATTTCAGGGGCTGGAGAGATGGCCCAGTGTTTAGGAACACTGGCTGATCTTGCAGGACCCAGGTTCAGTTCCCAGTGTCTATATGATGGCTAACAACTGTCTGTAACTCCAGTTCCAGGGGATCCAACACCTACTCTGACCTCTGCAGGCACTGTGTACATGTAAAAAAAACATTAATATACATAAAAACAAAAAAAAATCAAGAAATAAATGTAACTTCCAAGGAAGACTAAGTAGAGACAGTACAAATTTCTCTTCCCTCAATTCCACCAAATCCGACAAGTGTCTTGGCATATCCTCTGTGCCAAGAATAGGCTTGCAGTTGCCAACACACAAACTAAAGCAACACACCACCACCAACAACAACAATAACAAAACAACAAAAAAAAGGCTTTTAAATGCACTTAAGTATTCTAACTAACCATTAAAAGCTTTTAGTATTATACGGCCATTTATTGTAATAGCATCATTTCTACAGAAAAATACATTCTAACAGATGCTGTAGTTCTGGTCATATGCATGTTGCCAGTTCTTTTAAGAACTTTGCTCAGTCAGGGGTGAAGGGAAGAAAAAGGAACAAAAACTCTCTACAGATGGGAAAACACAAGAAGAAAAGGTAGAGAGCACAACACTCCCAAATACGACACATGGCTATTTGAGTATTCACAATGGGGGAGGGGCAGCATCTTTTATTTCTAAACAGCATTAAATCCAGGTGCATTTCTCATACTGAATTCCTTCCTCATTAAAAGTATTACTGCTATTTGCTTGAATCCATGACTACAGAAGTCACTTACCAAATTATAACAAATCCTGTTAAAAATCGCAGTATTTACTCAGAGGGTCCAGATACCATCAAATTATATAAATCCTGTTAAAAATCACAGTATTTACTTAGAGGGTCCAGATACCATCAAATTATAGCCCCTCCAAACACAGTAGCTATGCAGAATAAAAATGGAATTGGGCTTTTGTTTTTCCGGTGGCCAAAAATTTTATGAACAGTAAGAAATCACTACATTTATTTAGCATATATATTACCAAGGATATGAGCAGTGACTCAGGGCCAAGGGTGTGGCGCTATAGTGACATACTTGCCTAGCGTACTGAGGCCCCGGCCTTTATCAGTCCAATTATAATCAATAATTCTCTAAAACTTTTGAGCTCTTTCATCTACCATTCATTCATTCAAATGCCACATTAGCCTCAGGGAAACTAAGAGGGGGGCACACAAAGGTGACACATCTTCAGTTAGGAATTTCAAGAAGCATTCTTTTTACTTCTGGATTTGTTAAAAGTCTTCCTGACTGAAATAAGATGGTAAGATCAACTCTAAGACCTATGAATGACAAATTAAGACTGGAGGTTAAAAATAGATCAAGAGCTACCACTACCTAAAAATACCAGGGATGAAAAAAATGAGAATACTATTTGATCACACCACCAGCATTCCTAAAACACACCACAATTAAACCTGCAAAGAACTAGTAAAATAGACTCCCAGTGATAGCTTCCAAACCCTGTGAGCACCCCTCCCTCCTTCCCCTCCAGCTTCCAAACCCTGTGAGCACACCCCCTCTCCAGCAGCCACAGCTCTTCTCTCTTTACTCCAACTAGATTATTTCACTGCCCTCAAACACAGGAGTACTGAGGACCAACCAGCTCAACACTCATTTGATCACAAATCACTCAGGTGATCACAAACATGGCTCAGTCACTGCCAACTATTTGGATCTCAGCACTGCAGGGAAATTACACAGCCTTCCTACTGGTTCTATTATAGCTTCTGGAACTGGAGACCAACTTCCTGCTCTACAGTATCCAACTGCATAATTATAAGTCTTCCTATATGAAGAAGTATGGTCTAGCAGAAAGGACTCGGGTTTTGTAGTCAGACTGCAGCTAAAGTTTTTTTGTGTTGGTTTTTTTATATGTTTTTCTGTTTCAATCCCTTTGAGATTTTTAGATTTTTACATTTAAAATTCCATATGCACGCCCCCCCCACCCCCCGCACAGGAGTGCAGTGCTGCAGTGACAGCTGCTGTGAGCTGAGCCACCTGACGTGGGTGCTGGAAACAGAACCGATCCCCTGCGAGAGCAGCGTGCAGTCTGGACTGCTGCACCTCTCCATAGTCCCTGTTTTGTTTTGGTTTGGTTTTTTGTTTTGTTTTGTAGACAGCGTCTCCCTGTAGCCCCAGCTGGCCTGGTACTTGCTATGTAGACCAGACTGGCCTTGACCTCAGAGATCGGCCTGCCTCTGCCTCTGGTATAAAAGTGACAAACATCTTTATTAATAGAAGAGTGCTTTTAAATTTTCCATTAAGCATTTAAAATCAGCTCTTTCAGTTTAAGTAAACTGTTACAGAAGGTAAACTAAAATCATTCTTCAGGAGGAGTTAAAAAAAAAAAAGAGCAGCATGGTGGCACCAACCTTTAATAAGTCACCACACTAAGGAGGGCGAGGCAGGCCGATCTCTGTGAGTTCAAGGCAAGCCTGGTCTATATAGCCAGCTTCCAGGCCAGCTGAGACTAAAGGGAGACCCTGTCCTCAAAAAAAAAAAAAAAAAAAAAACACACACACACACACACACACTAATTTGAAACTGTTCTGGGACTAATTTGCATGCAGCAGTGGATTAGTAATGTAGATCCCACAGCATCTTCTTTACAATTATGTTTCAGAGCAGCTAGCTACTCCTCAGCCGTGAATTCCTTATCCAACGGTGAATAAACTGTTGTCCTAGTCTGGGATTTTCATAGTAATTTCAGATGCTTTGGGTTCTAGATTGAGCATCCATAATCCAAAACTCAGAAATCATCTTTAATCACAGCCTTTGGGAGGCAGGCAGTCTGTGAGATCAATGCCAGCCTGGTCCACAGAGTGACTTCCAGACAGCCTGTTTAAAAAAAAAACCTTAGAAATTTTGGGGCTGGAGAGATGGCTTAGAGGTTAAGAGCGCCAACTACTCTTGCAGAGGATCTGGGTTCGATCTCCAACACCACATGGCAGCTGAGAACCGTCTGTGACTCCAGTTCCAGGGGAATCCAACACCCTCTTCTGACCTCCGCGGCATTGCACGACACGGGCGCACAAACCTGCATGCGGACAGTACATTCATGCACATACGAAAATTAAAAAAAAAAAAAAAAGGAAATCTCAACTGTTCCAAAACTAAAACCTGAGCACCTACATGATACTGTAAGTTGAAAATTCCACATCATGGAATTAGTTTGTCTATAAAATTATTGGAAATTTTGTATAAAATTGTCTTCAGTTATTTATGCAAGGTATATAAGGAAACAAATGAATTCTGTTCAGATTTGAGACCCATCCCTGAGATACCTCATTAAGTATATGGAAAAACACCCCAAAATTCTTTAAAATCCAAAATCCAAAATCCATCTAGTTCTCAAACTTTGCAGGAGCATACACTAAATGTGTGGACATGGGCACACCTTTGTTATGGCGCCACATATGCTACAATAAGATAGCTGTTTTGTTTTCAAATCGTTTTTTCTTCTGTGACTGATTTTCAGTGTAACATGTTGTTTTTGAGACAAGCCTGGAACTTACTATGTAGACCAGACTGGCCTGGAATTCACAGAGAAGCACCAGTACTTCCAGAAGTGACTACAGAAAAAATTGAGTTTTCACATAACTAAGGCTGGCATGACAGCACATACCTGTAATTCCACCACTCAAGATGCAGAAGCAGAAAGATCTACATCCAAGGCCAGCCTTGGCCAACAGAGTTCCAGTCCAGCCAGAACTACAGAGCAAGACTCCGCCTCAAATAGAGATTAAGTCTAAGAAGTGAACTGTCCTTTGATTGTTCTTAAACACTGATTTTGGAAACCTGCTCCGAGTCCATCAAATCTGTACCGTCTGCCACTGCACTCGGGCGCCCACCTCATGTTTTTAAATTTTAAGGTGTCCACGAAGATTTTATTCCACTTAGGCCAAAGAATTGATTAAAACTTTAAAAAGGCCATTTACAAGACTGTTATTGTCTCCCATACAATGAAAATAGAAAAGGAAGAAAAAAAAAGAGGAATTAGCATAAGCTAATGGTACCTTATCATAGCTTCCAATTTAGTTCATTCAAAAACTCAGTTAATGCACAGCAATTTCTGATGGTCAAGATGAAAATACAAAGTAAGAGGCTCAGGAGATGGATCAGCTAGTAAAGTGCTGACCTTAAAAACATGGAGATCCAAGTTGGACTCCCAGAACCAACATTTAAAAAGCAGGAGGTCATGAAGGTGCACACTTGTGATCCCAGCACTGTGGCAGGCCTGGAGCTAGACGGCCGGCCGCCCGGCCTGCCGAGCCTACTTAGTAAGTTCCAGGCCAACGAGAGACTCCACCTCAGAAACTAAGGTGAACAGCACCGGCAATGACACTCAAGGTTGATGTGGCCTGCACACACATGGGACTATCTGTGCATAGACCTACACCCACAAACACACACCTACATCCATATAAACACACTCAAACACAAGATCTAGCTCTCATGAAACTTCAAATTAAATAAAAATCTTTTGTGTGCTATGCCTCCTTATGTATTTAAGGGCACCTGTGTCATTGAGCCCATGGAGGACAGAGGAGAGTTCCAGGTCCCCCTGGAACTGGAGTTACAGATGGTCATTACTAGCCATGTAGATGCTAGGATTTAAACCCGGGTCTTCTGCAAGAGCAGCCAGTGTTCTTAACAGCCAAGCCATCCCTCTAGCCCCAAACTTCAAATTTTTAAAGTTCAAAGGACCAGCCTCAAATGAGGCACATACCTTTAATCCCATTCGCGAGGCAGAGGCAGGCGTATCTCTTCAAGTTTGAGGCCAGCCTGATCTACATAACAAGTTCCAGGCCAGCTGGGGCTACAGGGAGACCCCATCTCAAAGAGACAGTAAAAAAAAGTAAAAACCAAATATTAGCCTTGTAGTAGACATTTACAGAGTAAATTCTTATTTTCAAAAGTGTATGATGGGCTGAAGAGATGGCTCAGTGGTTAAGAGCACTGGCTGCTCTTGCAGGGAACCTAGGTTCAGATCCCAGAACCCATATGATGGCTAACAACCATACCCTCCAGTTCCAGGAGATCTAACACCCTCTTCTGGCTTCTGCAGGCAGTGCACAACATGGGTACACTTACGTACATGTAGGCAAAACACTCATACACATAAAATAAAAATAAAAATAAAAACTCAAGCTGTGCATGGCGCACACATTTAATCCCAGCACTTGGGAGGCAGAGGCAGGTGGATCTTTTTGAGTTCAAGGCTAGCCTGGTCTACACAGTGAGTTCCAAGACAGCTGAGCTACAGGGACACCCTGTCCCAAAAAGACCAAAAAAAAAACAAGAGGAAATGGTTTACTTCTGGAGTTGTTGGCCAGCGGAGTCCCTGACACTGAAACATCACTGACTGTTGCCACTGCTTTTTTTATTTTTAATGATTTTTTTATTTTATTTACTTATTTATTTATGATGTGTATGAATGTACTGTCTGCATGTAGGTTTGTGTACCCGTGTCATGCAATGCTGCGGAGGTCAGAAGAAGGCCTCAGATTCCTCTGGAACTGGAGTTCTCCTGGAATTGGAGTTACAGAAGTTCTCAGCCACCATGTGGGTGCTGGGAATCTAAGAGAAAAAAAGGCTTTATCTCATGAACTCTAGTTAATTACTAAATGGATGCCAAAAACTACAGATTCAAACTGCACTCTGGACACCGAGATTACAAAACTGGGCAGGACATCAAAGGCCTAAATAATTACTTTTGTATCAAATGAAGAAACACGACGGACTGGAACTAGGACTGCACAACACCTCCGGACTCAGCCAATTTCAGACCAGGCACACTCTAAAACCCTCGCAGGCAGCGTCCCCTGCAGATTAGGGTTTCTTTGTAATCCTGGCCCGAGCTCAGGTGCACGCAGTCTGTTTACAAATACGCTCAGGGTCCTACACAGGCCAGCAATCGGTGGGGGGGGGGAGCGGCAGCAGTGAACAACATGGATGCACTTACGTACATGTAGGCAATACACTCATACACATAAAATAAAAATAAAATCTCAAGCTGGGCGTGGTGGCGCACATATTTAATCCTAGCACTCAGGAGGCAGAGGCGGCAGGCCGATCTTTGTGAGTTCAAGGCCAGCCTGGTCTACAGAGTGAGTTCCAGGACAGCTGGAGCTACAGGGAGACCCTGTCTCAAAAAGACAAAAAAAAAAAATCTACTGGCATGTGATATATCACAGGTTAATCTCAAAAATGTGGGAAAATGGGAGCTGGAGAGATGGTTTGACAGTTAAGAGCACTGGCTACTCTTGCAGAAAACCCAGATCAGTTCTCAGCACCCACATGGCAACTAGCAACCAACTGTAACTCCAGTTCCAGGAGTCTGACACCTACTTCTGGCCTCAATGGGCACTGTGAGCACATGGTGCACTTACATACACATATGCAGACACACATATGCACACACACAAGGCAGCGAGACTATAATCCCAGCACTCAAATCCAGGCTGGTCTACATTGCAAGTTCCAGGCCAATGGGGGCTATAGTGAGATCTTGTCTCAAAAAGCAAGCAAACAAATAAAACTAAATACTATGAAGAAAAACATGAGAAAATAAGCTGTGTCATGGTTACAGGGAATGGGAACGGGGATAATTAACTGTGTGCTGCTTAGTTGTCAACCTGCACAAATTAGAGCCATCTGAGAAGAGGGAACCTCAATGGAAGGACTGTCTCCACCAGACTGGCCTTGCACATCTGTGGGGCATTTTCTTGATTGCAGACAGACATAGGAGGGCCCAGACCACTGTGGGCAGTATCATCCCTGGGTAGGTGGGCCTGGGCTAGATAAGAAAAGTAGCTGAGCTAGCCTGGAGAAACAAGCCATTAAGCAATGTTCCCCTGTCATCTGGACTTCAAACATCTTCCTTGATTTCCTGCCCTGGCTTCCCTTGATGGCCTACAGGTCAAATGAACCCTTTCTTCCCCAAGTTGGGTTTGGTCAATGTTTTTATCACAGCAATAGAAAGCAAACAGACTGAAAATGGGCACGGCCAGTTGGAACTATTCTAAAACAGACTTACAATGACAGTTATACAACTTACAGTTAGTAAAATCCACTGAAAATACACTGAGGATTTTTAGACAGGCATATATGAAGCAATTACTATGTAGGCCAGTTGCTTTGCGTGATGGTGCACACCTTTAATCCCAGCACTACTCGGGAGTCAGAGGCAAGCAGATCTCTGAGTTCAAAGCCAGCCTGGTCCACATAGCGAGTCTGGTGTACAGGGAGACCCTGTCTCAAACCGCACGCACACATGTATGCACAAAAAAAGGAATATTCTAATTCCATTATGGCCACTGAGGAGTGTATATGTGGTGGAGAAAAGAGCAGCACTGAGCAGAGAGAACACATTCAATGCAGCGGTCATTAAACAAGCAAGTTCCAGTTTCCTTTGGAGAGGAGTTCCTCTGTGCATTCAATAGAGTATCAAATGCACAGCATTTGGGCTCAGGATCCAGCAAGTGGTCACTAATGACAAGATGAAATTCTAAAGGCAGAAAGTACCTTGCTTGTAAGTTTCTGCCATCAACATATGTTAGGGGCCTTTGTATGGCCACTTCGGGGAAACAAATCACTCACTTCTATTTTCTCTAGATTGAGATTCATGCTCAGCATAAGGACCCTTTTCTCAAAGCAGATGGAGTAAATCTCTCCTAGACATGGAGCTCCTCAGAAATGGCCTGGCGCTATCCTACAACACACCAACAGCTCGAGTCTGATGCAAGTACACAAACAACTGCTTACACACAGTGATTTTTCAAAGAAAAAATATGTTAAACATAAATCCACAAATCCAGCAACACACTAGAGCCCAAGTGTACAATAACCATGAGGAATCTTCTCTGGTAAAAGTTGAGAACTGCATCAATCCCTGGTCTGAACTACAGAAAACCCAATCCACCCTAAGGAACTTTGGCAACCAAAAGTTGCCAAAGTTTGGAGGGGCAGAGACCATCTCCTCAAGGATGGGGTTCTTGGTAGGTTAAGTGGGCTCCAGAGGATAGAACCACACTGAAGGACATTTGGGGACACAAATTAGAAGCTATAGGCATTATCATGTAATATATAGAGTATATTAAATTGGGCGGAAAGCAACAAGGAAGGTGCAGAATGGGGGGGACCCAATTAAAAAGCATTAAAGTTCAAAATGTTGAATAATTTAAAATAGGCAAAGCATAAAGTATTTCAGTAGATGACTGATAACACTGGAAGCAAAAGCCTCTTGCGTGATTGCTAGCACTTAGTTCAGTTTAAGTCTGGCCTGACATCTATTTTTTGTAAAAAGTTTAATTAGAAGACAGCTACACACTAGTTCATTTACATTTTGTCTGTGGTGCTTCTATACTTCAATGACAGTTAAATATTCACTACAGCTGGCCCACAAACTGAAAATATTTATCTGGCGCTTTGGGTCTTTTTGAGACAGGGTCTCCTTGCTTGTTTAATGACCTCTGCATTGAATGTGTTCTCTCTGCTCAGTGTTGCTCTTTTCTCCACCACATATATACTCCTCAGTGGCCATAATGGAATTAGAATATTCCTTTTTTTGTGCGTGTGTGCGGTTTGAGACAGGGTCTCCCTGTAGACCAGACTCGCTATGTGGACCAGGCTGGCTTTGAACTCAGAGATCTGCTTGCCTCTGTCTCCCGGGTGCTGGGATTAAAGGTGTGCACTGTCACACAAAGCAACTGGCCTACATAGAAATTACTTCATATATGCCTGTCTAAAAATCATCAGTGTATTTTCAGTGGATTTTGCTAACTGTAAGTTGTATAACTGTCATTGTAAGTCTGTTTTAGAATAGTTCCAACTGGCCGTGCCCATTTTCAGTCTGTTTGCTTTCTATTGCTGTGATAAAAACATTGACCAAACCCAACTTGGGGAAGAAAGGGTTCATTTGACTGTGGGCCATCAAGGGAAGCCAGGGCAGGAAAGAAAGGAAGATGTTTGAAGTCCAGATGACAGGGGAGAAGAGCTGTGGCTACTGGAGGGGGTGTGTGCTCACAGGGTTTGGAAGCTGGAGGGCAGGGAGGGAGGAGGGAGGAGGGGTGCTCACAGGGTTTGGAAGCTATCACTGGGAGTCTATTTTACTAGTTCTTTGCAGGTTTATATTGTGGTGTGTTTTAGGAATGCTGGTGGTGTGATCAAATAGTATTCTCATTTTTTTCATCCCTGGTATTTTTGGATAGTGGTAGCTCTTGATCTATTTTTAACCTCCAGTCTTAATTTGTCATTCATGATTCTTAGAGTTTATCTTACCATCTTATTTCAGTCAGGAAGACTTTTAACAAATCCAGAAGTAAAAAGAATGCTTCTTGAAATTCCTAACTGAAGATGTGTCACCTTTGTATGTCCCCCTCTTAGTTTCCCTGAGGCTAATGTGGCATCTGAATGAGTGAATGGTAGATGAAAGAGCTCACAAGTTTTAGAGAATTATTGATTATAATTGGACTGATAAAGGCCACGGCCTCAGTATGCTAGGCAAGCATGTCACTACAGCACCACACCCTTGGCCCTGAGTCACTGCTCATAACCTTGGTAATATCTATGCTAAATAAATGTAGTGATTTCTTACCATTCATAAAATTTTTGGCCACTGGGAAAAACAAAAGCCCAATTCCATTTTATTCTGCATAGCTACTGTGTTTGGAGGGGCTATAATTTGATGGTACTGGACCCTCTAAGTAAATACTGTGATTTTTAACAGGATTTATATAATTTGATGGTATCTGGACTCTGAGTAAATACTGGATTTTTAACAGGATTTATTATAATTTGGTAAGTGACTTCTGTAGCAAATGACAGTAATACTTTAATTTATTATTTATCTTTGTATGTGTATGAATGTACTGTCTGCATGCAGGTCTGTGCACCCGTGTCGTGCAGTGCCGCGGAGGTCAGAAGAGGGTCTCGGATTCCCCTGGAACTGGAGTTCTCCTGGAATTGGAGTTACAGAAGGTTCTTAGCCGCCATGTGGGTGCTGGGGATCGAACCCGGGTCCTCTGCAAGAGCGTCAGTGCTCTTAACCACTAGGCTATCTCTCCAGTCCCCAGCAGTAATACTTTTAATGAGGAAGGAATTCAGTATGAGAAATGCACCTGGATTTAATGCTGTTTAGAAATAAAAGATGCTGCCCCTCCCCCACTGTGAATACTCAAATAGCCATGTGTCATATTTGGGAGTGTTGTGCTCTCTATTTGTTAGAATGTATTTTTCTGTAGAAATCATGCTATTACAATAAATGGCTGTATAATACTATAAGCTGTTAATGGCTAGTTAGAATACTTAAGTGGGTTTAAAAGCCTTTTTTTGTTGTTTTTTTCTTGTTGTTGTTGTTAGTTGGTGGTGGTGGTTTTATTTAAGTCTTTTTGAGACAGGGTCTCCCTTTAGTTCCAGCTGTCCTGGAACTCACTTCATAGACCAGGTTGGCCTTGAACTCACAGAGATCTGCCTGCCTCCACCTCTTGAGTGCTGGGATTAAAGGCATGAGCTACCACGCCCGGCATTGTTGTTGGATTTTTTTTGGTCTTTTTTGAGACCTGTAGCCACAGCTGGCCTGGAACTCACTATGTAGACCAGGCTGGCCTGGAACTCACAGAGTTCTGCCTGCCTCTGCCTCCCAAGTGCTGAGATTAAAGGCATGTGCCACTACACCCAGAAAAAGTGGTGGGTTTTTTTGTTTGTTTGTTTTTAGTATTTCATGGTCTGCTATTTGTCCACAGATTTTATAATCTTACTCCTCTGTGGATAGGACCTGGGGCAGGTGAGACCCCAGGTGATGCCAGTTCACTGAAATGCATGCCTCAGGCAAGTGTGTTGCTTTAGTTTGTGTGTTGGCAACTGCAAGCCTATTCTTGGCATACAGGATATGCCAAGACACTTGTTGGATTTGGTGGAATTGAGGGAAGAGAAATTTGTACTGTCTCTACTTAGTCTTCCTTGGAAGTTACATTTATTTCTTGATTTTTTTTTTTGTATATTAATGTTTTTTGTGCATATACACAGTGCATGCAGAGGTCAGAGAAGGTGTTGGATCCCCTGGAACTGGAGTTATAGACAGTTGTTAGCCATCATATAGACGCTGGGAACTGAACCTGGGTCCTGCAAGATCAGCCATTGTTCCTAAACACTGGGCCATCTCTCCAGCCCCTGAATTAATTTCTTGAACCCATTTTTTGTTTGTCAGGTATCTTCTGATTACCTATGATAAAGGCATAGCAGTAGACAGAAAATACACACCCATTGCTGTGATTCTGGCTCAGAGTGTGGTGGGAAGTGCAGCGCGTCACTAGAGAGCATCATCTGAGCCTCGGCATCCTGTCTAGGAGCTGCTACCTGCTACTGTCCTAGAAATGCCTCGACAGACACTGAGTTAGCTCACATTTCTGATGCTAAATTTCTTTTTCTTTCCTCAAATACTAGTGACAAAATAATGATGGAAAACCTGATATGGGAAATTTCCCTCTGTATAGTTTTTGATTAAAGAATAATTATTTCCACCGGGCATGGTGGCGCACGCCTTTAATCCTAGCACTTGGGAGGCAGAGGCAGGCGGATCTTTGTGAGTTCAAGGCCAGCCTGGTCTACAGAGGAATTCCAGGACAGCTGGGGCTACAGGGAGACCCTGTCTCGAAAAGACCAAAAAAAGAATAATAATTTCCTTTTTTCACATAGTTTTAGGATAACTTTGAGTTTTTTTTTAATTTTCCTTCCTCCCTTTGTCCCTTCCTCCTTTCTGATAGGATCTTACTTTGTAGTCTAGGCTGGCCTTGGCCATCAGACCTCCTGATTCAGCCTCCTGAGTGCTGGGGTTACAGGCCCGAGCTGCCTCTATCTTCTTAGCATTACCTGTCTATATAGTCTACCATCTGTTACCTACTAAATCATCATCTGTCGTCTATCACCTCTATCAGACTGTCATTCTTTTGTTCATTTGACCCCCTCCTCCAATTATCAAATATTCTTTTTACTAATTTTCCAAGTTTTCCATTAAGGCCAACACAGGTTTCCTTGTAGTTGGTGATTTGTTTAGTTGCATGCTATTTAGATTCATAGTGTAGGTAGAATTGAACAGATTTTTTATTTTAGTTTCACATGGAAGAAAATTAAAAAGTAAAATTGATAACAAAAGGACTGAGCTCTGCAGTAGCTGAGAGAGATCCAGAGTATCTGAAGCCACAGGGAACATGGCGGGACTCGCCGTCACTACTGCTAGAAAGAGCAATTTATGGCTTTGCCCTTTTCTTTTTTTTCTTCTTTTTCTTTTCATTTCATTTTGTTTATAGTTTTTTGGTTTTGAGATAGGGTCTCTCTGTAGCCCCAGCTGGCCTGGAATTTGCTATGTAGACCTGGCTGGCCTCAATTGCACAGAGATTCCCCCTGCCTCTGCCTCTCAAGTGCTGGGATTAACCATCCCAGCCCTTTATTTTTTTTTCTTAAAATCAATTTCTCAGGCTGGAGAGATGGCCTAAAAGTTAAGAGCACCGACTGCTCTTGCAGAGGACCTGGATTTGATCCCCAGCACCCACATGGCATCTGAGAACTGTTTTTTTTTTCTTTCATTCTTTTTTATTTCATTTTTTTAAACAATAAGTAATGAGTTATGAGTACAAGCATCCTTCATGTAAAACCAATTTGCAAGCAGCTATGCCCAAACCCACACAACCCAAGGCTCCCACCATCCAGCTGGAGGGGCTTGTATGTCAATCAGTTGATAAATAAGTGTCCAGTCTATATTGCTGTAGTTTCACCATTCACCCCAATCACAGCCCTTACATTCCACACACGCCCCCTTTCCACAGATTGTTCCCTAGGCTTAGAAAAGGGGCACAGGTGGGTGAGAAGCAAAACAGTCTACTTTCTTGGAGATGTCTTTTGGACTCTGTCATGTTCAGGCTGTTTCCTTTCATGGGTTGACAGTTTGTGCAGGAATAACCTTTCAATCCTACTAATGAAGCATAAGCAATTAGATGTATAGGTATTTAAACAGTACTAATTATGGTAGGTTACTTTGGTATAGACACAGATGTTTGGATGGTATGCTAATCCATGAATTTTAGTTTTTCTGTAAAAGATGACAAGGTCTTACTGTGGCTTATAACATCTCTAACCACTAGAGGATAAGCTTGTGGCATCAACCATGAATTACTCCTCCAAGTAGAGAGCTAATAGCCAATTAGATTTGGGATATACAGACATATGGTTGCCACTGCTGCACAGTATTTCCAGGCAGGTGAGGTGTAGCTGATGCTGATGGAGGAGTCTTGCTTGACTCAAGAAGACCGATTTTTGCTTTCTTAGTTTAGTGGTCTTTGGTAACACTCTCTGGCATTCCAGAGACCAACTGTACACTTGCAACTGTGGTCTCAATACATCTTTCCCATGATTACATCAGGTCTTCCACAGCAGGGCTTTACCGCCTCTCTTCTTGCAGGTATCCCAGTTTACAGGCAATAATCCTTACCTTTTTTGGGGGGGGCTTGGATCCCCTTTCCAACATCTCCTTGGCAGAATAATCCATTGCTGATATCAGAGCTCTCCTGTATTAATATATTTTACTTAATTGCACAGCTTAAAAAGACTTTAGTATTCTATTTGGATCTGAATAGAGAATAATACTTTTCACAGTTCCTATGTCCATTAGTCAATTGAAGAAAGCAGTTATACCAGTTTTATAAGAGATTACCTGTATAACAGTCGGCTCTAATTTACAGTTAGAGAATGACTTCATGCCGGGCGTGGTGGCGCATGCCTTTAATCCTAGCACTTGGGAGGCAGAGGCAGGCAGATCTTTGTGAGTTCAAGGCCAGCCTGGTCTACAGAGCGAGTTCCAGGACAGCTGGGGCTACAGGGAGACCCTGTCTCAAAAAAAAAAAAAAAAAAAAAAAAAAAGAGAAAGACTTCATTACCATCATGTTTTCCTTTGTTCTATGAAAAAGTCTCTCATATTAAAACTTTGTGGTACCTGGAAGGTAAGGTTCATTAGGACCCATTATAAATAGTTGTTACAAATAGAATCCACAGAGATGTTTGATCTCCAGGTACCCTTCTTGAAGGAGGAAACTGGGGCATCTCCCAGTGCTCTGGGGAGGTAGGAGCCACAATATGCTGGGATCTGGAGGCTCCCGCTGGATTCTCTGATGGTGGTGGTGTCCAAGAACTTCAAGAAAATCCCTTGTGGACCAGCTTGCACGGCTTCCTGCCCTACCTCCTCCCTCTGCTTGGACCCCTTCTTACACGCTTCCTAATTCTTACCCTTGGGGCCTGCGTGATTAACAAAATTGCTCAATTTATCCAGGGGAGGCTAGATGCAGTAAAGTAACAGGTCGAGGTCCACTATCACAGGCTTGCTAACCAGAGCCTTAGAGTCTTCATACAATGCAACCCCTGCCCTCCATGTGGCCAATGATGGGTAAGACCTCAGAGAGACTGGGGCAACCTAAGAGAGGGCATGGAGAGGCTTTTCGGCAGACACAAGTCATAGCACCCGAAAAGACGGTAAGATCTTTCTTTCTCAGCCAACCTAAGACAGGGACCAAACCTAGCTGTTTTATCCCAAAGACGGGTAAGACTGAGTTTGCAAGAATAGACAACCTAAGACAGGGGCTATGTTTCTCCTTCTGCATTACAAAAACAAAAGGGGGAATTGTTGGGCCCTGTGGGCCCTCCATACTCATGGCGTGGAAGAGAATGTGGCCTACTGTGATCCCCTGAGTCTGACTGGAGTTTGGCAGCCTGTCTTTGGTTTGTCACTTCCACATAGGGGTGACTAGCATAGTCCGACCTGAAAGCGCCTCTACCTGGATACAACCAATGTGGCGAATTACTATTGGCCCAAAGCTATCCTCCCACTCTATGTATCCCCTCTCCCGCCTTCTTTTCCCACCCTCCGCCAAGCAAATATAAGTAGCTGCCTGATGCAATAAAGAGAGTCCTTGCTTTGACGAGACTCCCAACCCCCATGTGGTTCTTTCCCTGTCGTAGACACCCTCCGTCCTGCTCAGCCCCGGAGGAGAGACAGGCTGGCCCGACTCTCCCCTCCATCTCACCTGCCGGAGGAGCCGGCAAGCTGGTGTCTGAGTCTTTTCTTCCTTTTAATGTTTAGATGGGCCAACTTCCCTGCTGGTATTTCTTGATACATCCTGCACAATGCAAAGCTGTATCTTTTCTTTCTCAGCCATTAAGTTGGTGACATTTTGACCTGTGGGAACATACAAATCTTTTCCCATAGTTAGTTTTAAGATTTAAATTGAAGAATTTGACAAAAGTTTTAATATACTGTTCTCCCCCTTTTTTATTTTAGGTTTTTTATTTTTTTGACCCATGAGTCTCAAAAAGGCAGTTGTAGTACACATACCTATAGGCAGGAATCAAGGTGTAAATTTCATTAAATTTACCAAAGCTGTTTTGGGTACTGTATTTGTTAATTTTGGGAAGCAACTTAATTCCTTAAGTTAAATTATCCTACAGGTAAAGAAATGTACAAGGTGATCTGTCTGTATAACAGATAAATTATAGAGAACATTTGTATATGTTTAATCCCAAGGTTATTGTTATAAAAATTTTAAAGTAAAACAATGTGGACAATTTATATTTCCAATTAAAACCTTTTTAACAATTTTTTATACTTATTTTTATATATTTATGTGTACAGTAGCAAGTCTTGCATGCAGGTCTGCGACGCAGATGTCGTGCGTGACCGCGGAGGTCAAGGAATTAATTTGGTGAAAATGGCCATGTCCCTCTGGACCCAACCTCACACCTCACAGGATTGACCGAACATGTGGGTCTGTGATGCACCTCTGTGTCATTTCTTCAAGATGTCCGCGTCTCCACAGGTTAAACGAGGGTAACTCCTTAGCATCCAAAAATACCATTTTACCAAGTTCGTTTTAAGTTTTTTGGAAGTCTTAAATACCATTCGATCCATACATTTATCCTCTACGAAGAAGTGTTCAGTGTCCTTTATAGATGGATACATATATAAATCACTCATTTTTTATAACAAAACAATTGGGCTGAGCAGATGGGTTTCGGTCAACGAACAAGGCCCCTCCAAGACACCATTTCGGTTTTCTTAGTGCTCTCGCACCTCACATAGCATCCCACCAGTATGGTATCGCTAATCCACAGTGGGTCTCGTTTTCGGATAACTAACTATACATCTCACAATCACATACCCCCATTCACGCACGTTCTCTCATAAGTATAAATAAATTTATGATGGAGTAGAGGAATGTTTATGTATACTCAGAACCAGGTTCAGTTCTAGCTGCTGGTAACCCTCTCTAATCGTCCAGAGTAACAATTTTTTACCCAGATCATTACAGTACACAAGGTGCACTTAGATACCTGAGTTTAATACCCTTTTTCTGTGAGATTTCCTGGTTTTGGAGGGAGGGAGAGAGAAAGAAAGAGAAGGTAGATCTGTATTTTCTCTGGGTGACACCAAACTCTTGGGATCTGTCCAATTTGCTTTGCAATGGACTGATGGCTTTTATAGAAGTCTCCTTTTAATTCTCAAGGCTAGGCGGACACCGGTTGCTAGTCAGAGGGTGGAGGGCAGGGCAGACGGTTGGGACTGTGGATGGCTGGCCCGATCAAGTCCACGGCTGGTCTTTGAGAAGCTCCTGTGCTTGCAGATTTGTCTGCCCTGTGAGCGAGCCGTCCTATTTCCATTTCCGCAGCATGCGGGCCCCATGTGTGCACCCTATCCCCTCTCTGTTGTGCTCTCCTACAAGTTTCTGACCCCGCCTCTCATGCATCCTGTGGCCAATGTTGTCTTTTACTGGCTGCATAGAATCTCATGTGTGTACAAGTACCAACATGTTTCCTATCCATTGTCAATTTGAAGGCATTTGGGTTTGGTTCCAAGCTTTTTGCTATTGTGAACAGCGCCAATAAATGTGAATTTGCATGTTTTTCTGCAGTAAGATGAGTTTTGGGTATATACCCAGGAGAGTGGTATGACTGGGTTAAAACGTGGTCTTTTAAGTCTTTTAGTTCTCCACACATACGTTGTTCCATAGTAGGTGTACAAATTTACATTCCACCAGCAGATGGCTGAGTGTTCCCTTTTCCCACAACCTCTCCAGCACTTGGTATCATTGTTTTGTGATCTGATCCTGGCCAGTCTTAATCAGAGTGAGATGATATCTTCTAGTGGTCTTAATGGCATTTCCCTAATTATTAGTGCCCGTTGAAACAGTTTTTTTTTAAAAATCCTTTTTTATTCTATTTTATTTATTTTCTATGTGTATGAGTGTACTGTCCTGCATGTAGGTCTGTGCATCCGCTCGTGCAATGCGTAACCGAAGTGAGAAGAGGGCGTCGGGGACTGCCCCCGGAAAGCGGAGCCACGTTGGTTCTCGGAGCTGCCATGTGGGTGCTGGGATCGAACCCGATTTCCTCTGCAAGAGGCAGTTGTGCTTCCAACTGGTAGAGCCATCTCTGCAGACTGACAATAACAGTTTTTTAGGATGTTTCCTGCAGCCATCTGCTAATCCTCCCCGTGAAGCTGCTATGTCAGTTGCTTGCCCATCTTGGGGAGGATGGGAGCAGGGTCTGGGCTGTGGGTTTGAGTAGTTATGACTCTGGGAACAACGCCTTTGTGCAGATGTTATCGTGAGTGAAGGTTTCCTCNACCACCACACCGGCACTAAAGACCGTTCTTAGCCATCTGTGGGTGCTGGAAATCTCAACCCAGGTCTTCTGCAAGAGCAGTCGGTGCTCTTAACCACTGAGCCATCTCTCCACCCCTGAGCTCAGTCTGTAGGCCACCCAAAACTCAGAGTAACCTGCTGTCTTAGCCTTCTGAGTGCTGTTATTGCAGAGGTGAGCTACTTGCCATCCTCTTCTAGACACTAAGTACATAAACATGTGAAGATATTTTAAAATATATTTTAAGTTGGGTGTGGTGACACGTGGGTTTAATCCTTGCACTTGGGAGGCTGAGGTAGGTAGATCTCTTTGAGATCAAGTCCTGACTGGTTTCAATAGGGAGTTCCAGGCCAGCTGTGGCTACAAGTTCCAGCTTCCTTTGGAGAAGAGTTCCTCTGTGATTCAATAGAGTATCAAATGCACAGCATGTGGGCTCAGGATGGAGTAAATCTCTCCTAGACATGGAGCTCCTCAGAAATGGCCTGGACACTATCCTACAACACACCAACAGCTTGAGTCTGATGCAAGTACACAAACAACTGCTTACACAGGGTGAGTTTTCAAAGAAAAAAATGTTAAACATAAATCCACAAAGCCAGCAACACACTAGAACCCAAGTGTACAATACTCATGAGGAATCTTCTCTGGTAAAAGTTGAGAACTGCATCAATCCCCAGTCTGAACTATAGAAAACCCAATCCACCCTAAGGAACTTCTGCAACCAAAAGTTGCGTTTGGAGGGGCAGAGACCATCTCCTTCAAAGATGGGGTTCTTGGTAGGTTAAATGGGCTCCAGAGGATAGAACCACACTGAAGGACATTTGGGGACACAAATTAGAAGCTATAGGCATTATCATATAATGTATAGAGTACATTAAATTGGGCGGAAAGCAACAAGGAAGTTGCAGAAAGGGGGGGACCCAATTAAAAAGCATTCAAGTTCAAAATGTTGAATAATTTAAAATAGGCAAAGCAAAGTATTTCAGTAGATGACTGATAACACTGGAAGCAAAAGCCTGTTGCCTGATTGCTAGCACTTAGTTCAGTGTAAGTCTGGCCTGACACCTATTTTTTGTAAAAAGTTTAATTAGAAGACAGCTACACATTAGTTCATTTACATTTTGTCTGTGGTGCTTCTATACTTCAATGACAGTTAAATATTCACTACAGCTGGCCCACCACAAACTGAAAATATTTATCTGGCACTTTGGGACTTTTTGAGTTAGGGTCTCCTTGTAGCTACAGCTGGCCTGGAACTCCCTATAGAAACCAGTAAGGACTTGATCTCAAAGAGATCTACCTACCTCAGCCTCCCAAATGCAAGGATTAAACCCACGTGTCACCACATCCAACTTAAAATATATTTTAAAATATCTTCGCATAGTTTATGTACTTAGTGTCTAGAAGAGGATGGAAAGTAGCTCACCTCTGCAATAACAGCACTCAGAAGGCTAAGACAGCAGGGTTACTCTGAGTTTCGGGCGTGGCCTATACACTGAGCTCAGGGGTGGAGAGATGGCTCAGTGGTTAAGAGCACCGACTGCTCTTGCAGAAGACCTGTGTTCGAGATTTCCAGCACCCACATGATGGTGTGGTGGTGCACGCCTTTAATCCTAGCACTTGGGAGGCAGAGGCAGGCGGATCTTTGTGAGTTCAAGGCCCGCCTGGTCTACAGAGTGAGTTTCAGTTCAGTTGGGACTACAGAGAGACCCTTTCTCCAAAAGACCAACAACAACAAAAATAATAAAAAATAATAATAAAATAAAATAAAATAAACAAACCAGACACCGACCACCATCACCACCACCACCACCACCACAAAATGAGCAGCAAAACCTTACAGCTTTAGCTGATAAGGTACTGAGTGCATCACATGGCAAGAAGACACACTGAGGGCTGGAGAGATAGCCTAGTGGTTAAGAGTACCAAATGCTCTTGCAGAGGACCTGGGTTCAAACCCCAGCACCCACATGGCGGCTAAGAACCATCTGTAACTCCAATTCCAGGAGAACTCCAGTTCCAGGGGAATCCGACACCCTCTTCTGACCTCCGCGGCATTGCATGACACGGGTACACAAACCTACATGTAGACAGTACATTCATACACATAAATAAATAAATAAATAAATAAATAAATAAATAAATAAATAGATAGATAGATAGATAGATAAATAAATAAATAAATAAAATTTAAAAAAAGAAATGAAGAGCCTTGTCTTATCAGAGAATAATGTTCCTTTTCTGACCCTATTGACCCAGAACAGCATATAAAACCATAAACAGCTATTATCAATCTAATCCCACCTGTTGTTCACAACGGATAATTCATTGCTTTCAATGATATTTGCTGCTTTCTTTCTTTTGTATTTTTGTTTTTTTAATTTTATTTATTTATTTAATGAACTTAGTTATTTATTTATTATGTACTGTCTGCATCCATAGGTCTGTGCACCCGTGTGCCGTCAAAGCCACAGAGTCAGAAGAGGGTGTCGATTCCCCGCAGAAAGAGTCAAAGATGGCCCTCAGCTGCCATGTGGGTGTCTGGGACTGAAGTTGGGTCCTCTAGTAGAGCAGTAAGTCCTCTTAGTCTTTGTGCTATCTCTCCAGCCCAAGACAAAACTTTTAATACAAGCAGATTAATTTCATCAGACAGGAACCTTTGGCACCACCCTCCTGATACTACATTACCCATAGGTCTTTGCAGCCAGGCTTTCTGTCACTAGGAAACACTGCCGTGCAACTTGTCTCATTTCT
>VZQC01014929.1:32921-63655 GCA_009823505.1 Rhizomys pruinosus | reverse complement strand
GGCAGAGCCCTGGGAGAAGAGGGAGCTGCTCTGGGAGCTGCTGCTCAGAGAGTTGTTGCCATAGAAAGAACCGGACGCCAGGTTGTTGCTGGGATG
This sequence comes from Rhizomys pruinosus, assembly GCA_009823505.1. Lineage (NCBI taxonomy): Eukaryota > Metazoa > Chordata > Mammalia > Rodentia > Spalacidae > Rhizomys > Rhizomys pruinosus. The sequence continues at coordinate 63,559 of VZQC01014929.1, read as the reverse complement.
CTGTTGGGGCTGGGGCCGAGGGGCTGTTGGGTGCTTAAAGGGCGAAATGGTCCATTTGTAGTTCCAGCAAGACCACCGGCTGCTCCGTTTGCTGAAGCTGCAGCGGCTGCAACAGCTTGCAACAGCTGTGAAGAGCAAAGCAAACCTTTAGCTGTGAAAAGGACGGGCCGCATACCAGACTGCATTGTGTCCATTTTTAAAAAAGCCTTTAATGCTTTGTAGCTTTTTCAGGCAGATATAGACCTTATAAAGAACTGTGCAAATCCAACTTTGACTCCTTCATCGGAAGTGTCTACTTTCTATTTCTATTACTGATTTGAAGTGAGAAGTCTACAGACTCAAAAAAAAAATCACATGCACACAGGCACAATCACACACACACACAAACTGAATTAATATTCCCTTACTTAGTTACACTGACCAGATGCCTGATGCTTAAATGGCATTCTGTAAGAGCAGGTAAATCTGGAGGCCAGGAAGATAGTCAAGTGCTTAGCAACCAAGCATGGGGACCTGAATTCAATGCTGAGCACTGACACAAAAAAGTGGGACTTAAAATCTCAGTGTATGTGAGGCTAAAGAGATGGCTCAGTGGTTAAGAGCACTGGCTGCTCTTGCAGAACACCTGGGTTCAGTTTGGTTCCCAGCACCTACATGGCAGCTAACAACCATCTATAACTGTAGTTTCAGGGGAACCAATGTCCTCTTCTAACCTCCACAGGGCATTTACATAAATGCAGGCAATACACTCAAACATGTAAAATAAAAATATTTAAAAATTAATAATAATCTCAGTGTGTGGAAAGAAACAGCAAAATAAAAATACCCAAGGCTTGCTGGCTTAGATATTTGTAGAGTCCCACGTTCCAATGAGACATTATTTTAAAAAAACAAGGGGGTGAAAGGACCTAAAGAGATGGCTCAGCAGTTAAGAGTACATACTGCTCTTCCAGAGGACCGTGTCACTTTCTAGCACCCGTATTAGGGAGCTTACAAACACCTGTAACTACAACTCCATAGGATCTGACACTCACTTTTGGCCTATACAGGCATCTGCACTCATGTACACATAGTCCCCACAAGTACACATAACTAAAAATAAATCTTTTTTAAACAAATAAGGTTATACTTACCTGGCAGGGGAGATACCATGATCACGAAGGTGGTTTTCCCAGGGTGAGGCTTATCCATTGCACTCCGGATGTGCTGACCCCTGTGATTTCCCCAAATGTGGGAAACTCGACAGCATAGTTTGTGGTAGTGGGGGACTGCGTTCGTGCTCTCCCCTGTTAAAAAAAAATAAATAATAAGGTAGGGACTGGAGAGATGGCTCCATGGTGGACAACACTTACTGTTCTTGCAAGACCTGGGTTCCGTTCCCTACACCCACAACAGAGCTCGCAACCACCCATAAGTCCAGTTCTAGGGGATCTGATGCCCTCTTCTGATACCAGGCTTGCATGGGATATACATACATGCATGCAGGCAAAAGATAAACATATTTCATTTCTAAAAATAAAAATTAAGGGAGGGCTGGAGAGATGGCCTAGCGGTTGAGAGCCGACCGCTCTTACAGAGGACCCGGGTTCGATCCCCAGCACCCACATGGTGGCCGAGAACCGTCCGAAACTCCAATTCCAGGAGAACTCCAGTTCCAGGGGAATCCGATGCCCTCTTCTGACCTCCGTGGCATTGCATGACATGGGTGCACAAACCTGCATGCAGACAGGACATACGTACACATACAGAAATAAATAAAATTAAAAAAAAAATTAAGGGAAAATAAAACAAAATAAAAACAAGATAGAGGCCTCCTGGGGAATGACAGCAGAGGTTAATGTCTGGTCTGCCTACACACACACACACACACACACACCACACGCACGCACGCACACACACGCACGCACACACACACCACAAAATAATAAATGTAAAAGCTAAACATGAGCCTAAATGAACACACACACTCAACATTTTTTTATTAGGAGCAACATCGTCTATTAATTACAGACAAAAACCAAGAAGAATAAATGTCCTTGGCATTTACCTGCTGCTGTCCTTGCTGGGCCTGTGGGGTGGGCTGCTGGTTAGCAGAATTTGTTGCTGCTGCAGCGGCTGCAGCTTGCTGCTGGAAAAGACTAGCAGGGTAGACTCCCCAGGGAGTAACTCCGTGATATTGGTGAGGCACCACGGCTGGGCCTAAAAATAACAGGAGAAAAGTGAGAGAAGTTTAGGAAGAATGATTTTAGAGTTTTGAAAGACTTTGAAAGTTTTGTATGACTCAGCAAATCTAGAGATCCTAGATCCCAAACTGCTGACTTAATACCTTAAAGAAAACAAAGAATAAAAATAGAAAAACTATATGGAATCCTCACAACGAAATCTTCTGAAGCCATTCATCTACTAAAGACCTAGAGCCAGATACGAACAAGGATGAAACCTTAACACTGAAAGGAGAAGCTGATACAAGAAACTGGCCAGGCTGGGGACTGGAACAGAAGGAGAAGACTGTCAGCCAGGCCCATGCCATGTAGCCCATCTGGCTTCCAGCTAGACATTTTTCTGTCTCAGTGCTGGGATCAAACATAAGGGCCTCATGAATGTCAGGTGAACCCTCTACCAGCAAGCCACTTCTGCCTCTATTTACAGTTTTAAATTGAAATAAAGTCTTAATCATTGATTTTATTGTGTTGTTTTTGCTGCTGGGAATTTAATTTAGGGCTTTCGCATACTAAGCATGTCCTCTGCCACTGAGCTTCATCTTCAGCTCTTAATTACAATTTTGTTATAAAAAGTTTTTCACAACTCATCAGCTTGGCGTGGTGGTGCACACCTTTAATCCTAGCACTTGGGAGGCAGAAGCAGGTGGATCTTAGTGAGTTCAAGGCCAGCCTGGTCTGCATAGCAAGTTCCAGGACAGCTGGAGCTACAGGGAGAACCTGTCTCAAAAAGACAAAAACAACAAGAACAACAACAACAACAAAAAAACCCACACATCTAATACTGACAACTCCTTTCCATTTTTTGGTGATTTTTTTTTTATAAAGAATGAAAGAAATCTACCTCTATTTGTTTACAATCATGGCATTCTGCTTTGAAGAGAACTTCAGAAGGCCCAGCAAGGGTGCCAGTCAAGGTCATCCACATCTTAATCTCAGCATTTAGAAAGCTGAGACAAGAGGATGGCCAGGAGTCTGAGGCTAGTTGGGACTACACTTGCCCCCATCTCAAATAACTAATATTGAAGGTCCAAAGAGGGATAAAGGTCAAGTTGGTTAAGATTAAAATACCTGCACAACTACCCAACAGGAAATGGACAATGCTTAGAAGGTAGATTTATAAGCACTACTTAACTGCTACTTAGTAAGATGAAAGTAGATGTTATGAAGCCGGGCGTGGTGGTGCACGCCTTTAATCCTAGCACTTGGGAGGCAGAGGCAGGCGGATCTTTGTCAGTTCAAGGCCAGCCTGGTCTACAAAGTGAGTTCCAGGACAGCTGGGGCTACAGGGAGACCCTGTCTCAAAAAGACCAAATATCTATCTATCTATCTATCTATCTATCTATCTATCTATCTATCTAGAGATATGATATGTGAATGAACATTAACAAAACCTTAGCTGTTGGTGTCTGGTCATTTTTCTGTGTATTATACAAATCCCGAAACAGCTAAGCTATGGAAGAGCTAGGTACTAAGGAAATCTTACAGCTCCTGTCTAGCATGATAACAAAAACAGATGGAACTAGAGACAACTGAGCACAGGAGAGACCTGATGTCATGTGGGAAATCTGTCTGAACCACCCCAACTCTTTTTCTTTCATTAAAAAACCTTTTTTTTGGACCAGCTCTCACTATGTAACCCAGGCTGGCCTGGAAGTCACCATCATCCAACCTAGCTTATCTGAACTTTATATTAAGCTAAGCTACTGGGTTTCCCAGCACCCACCTCTCCTACAATGGGGGCCAATATCTCTCTAACAAGAGAGCTGTGGACTTCTGGACTTACCGAAGTGAGGCTGCTGAGCTGCTGCGAGCACGTTCTGCTGCTGCTGAGCAGCTGTCAACTGCTGGACAGCAAGCGTATTGGGTCTTTGGAATAGCTGAGGCAAGAGAAAGACGTGGTGTGGTTAGAGGAACTGTCCTGTAAAGTAATCGTAAAATCTCTAACAACTTCAGTAATCCTCTGTTGAGCATGATAGTTTGAAAAAAGACGATGTCTCACACCAATACACATGTGGAAAAATCATGTCATCACTGTGTATTGGTCATCAGCAAGTCTAAAGGGCCTGCATGATTCAAGACACACCTCAAAAATGAACAAATATATTGTGAAATGATCTCCTCACTGCTGCTCGGGCTATTATCTCGCTTCAGGTGTTTTAAGACCCAGTGAGGCAGGGCATGGTAGCACACACCTTTAACCCCAGTACTTGGGAGGCAGAGGTAAACACATCTGAGTTGAGGCCAGTCTGATCTACATATTGAGACTGGATGATGATGATGATGATGATAGGGCTGGAGAGATGGCCTAGCGTTGAGAGCCGACCGCTCTTACAGAGGACCCGGGTTCGATCCCCAGCCACCACATGGTGGCCGAGAACCGCCGAAACTCCAATTCCAGGAGAACTCCAGTTCCAGGGGAATCCGACGCCCTCTTCTGACGTCCGCGGCATTGCACGACACGGGTGCACAAACCTGCATGCAGATAGTACATTCATACACATACAGAAATAAATAAAATTTAAAAAAAAGAATTAAGGGAAAATAAAACAAAATAAAAACAAGATAGAGGCCTCCTGGGGAATGACAGCAGAGGTTAATGTCTGGTCTGCCTCACACACACACACACACACACACACACCCCCCACAAAAATAAATTTAAAAGCTAAACATGAGCCTGAATGAACACACACACTCAACATTTTTTAATTAGGAGCAACATCGTCTATTAATTTACGGGCATTTACATAAATGCAGGCAATACACTCAAACATGTAAAATAAAAATATTTAAAAATTAATAATCATCTCAGTGTGTGGAAAGAAACAGCAAAATAAAAATACCCAAGGCTTGCTGGCTTAGATATTTGTAGAGTCCCACGTTCCAATGAGACATTACTTTAAAAAAACAAGGGGGTGAAAGGACCTAAAGAGATGGCTCAGCAGTTAAGAGTACATACTGCTCTTCCAGAGGATCGTGTCACTTTCCAGCACCCGTATTAGGGAGCTTACAAACACCTGTAACTACAACTCCACAGGATCTGACACTCACTTCTGGCCTATACAGGCACCTGCACTCACGTACACATAGTCCCCACAAGTACACATAACTAAAAATAAATCTTTTTTAAACAAATAAGGTTATACTTACCTGGCAGGGGAGATACCATGATCACGAAGGTGGTTTTCCCAGGGCGAGGCTTATCCATTGCACTCCAGATGTGCTGACCCCTGCGATTTCCCCAAATGTGGGAAACTCGACTGCATAATTTGTGGTAGTGGGGGACTGCGTTCGCGCTCTCCCCTGTTAAAAAAAATAAATAAATAAGGTAGGGACTGGAGAGATGGCTCCATGGTGGACAACACTTACTGTTCTTGCAAGACCTGGGTTCCGTTCCCTACACCCACAACAGAGCTCATAACCACCCATAAGTCCAGTTCTAGGGGATCTGATGCCCTCTTCTGATACCAGGCTTGCATGGGATATACATACATCCAGGCAAAAGATAAACATATTTCATTTCTAAAAATAAAAATTAAGGGAAAAGAAAACAAAATAAAAACAAGATAGAGGCCTCCTGGGGAATGACAGCAGAGATTAATGTCTGGTCTGCCTACACACACACACACACACACACGCACACGCACACACACGTGCGCACACACGTATGCACACACACGCACGCACGCACACACACACACACCACAAAATAATAAATTTAAAAGCTAAACATGAGCCTGAATGAACACACACACTCAACATTTTTTAATTAGGAGCAACATCGTCTATTAATTACAGACAAAAACCAAGAAGAATAAATGTCCTTGGCATTTACCTGCTGCTGTCCTTGCTGGGCCTGTGGGGTGGGCTGCTGGTTAGCAGAATTTGTTGCTGCTGCAGCGGCTGCAGCTTGCTGCTGGAAAAGACTAGCAGGGTAGACTCCCCAGGGAGTAACTTCGTAATATTGGTGAGGCACCACGGCTGGGCCTAAAAATAACAGGAGAAAAGTAAGAGAAGTTTAGGAAGAATGTTCTCAGAGTTTTGAAAGACTTTGAAAGTTTTGTATGACTCAGCAAATCTAGAGATCCTAGATCCCAAACTACTAACTTAATACCTTAAAGAAGACAAAGAATAAAAATAGAAAAACTATATGGAATCCTCACAGCGAAATCTTCTGAAGCCATTCATCTACTAAAGACCTAGAGCCAGATACGAACAAGGATGAAACCTTAACACTGAAAGGAGAAGCTGATACAAGAAACTGGCCAGGCTGGGGACTGGATCAGAAGGAGGAAGAAGACTGTCAGCCAGGCCCATGCCGTGTAGCCCATCTGGCTTCCAGCTAGACATGGTCCTGCCTCCGTCCAAGTGCTGGGATTATAGGCTGGAGTCATCCTACCTATTCGGAAGTAATGTCTATCCCATGAGAAAGAAAAGATGCAGGATAGACAACAAAGTTTGTTGGAAGGGAAAGAAATAGAGAGTTTGTGTGCGTGAAGCAATGCAAAAGAACAACTGTAGTGGAGTCCTGCTGTTGAAGACCATCTATGAGGACTGACTGCTACCAGGCCTGTGGTGTGGCACTAACTCCATAGATAGAGAGTTTGTGTACATGAAGCAATGCAAAAGAACAACCGCAGTGGAGTCCTGCTGTTGAAGACCATCTACGAGGACTGACTGCTACCAGGCCTGTGGTGTGGCACTAACTCCATAGACATGAACACCTATTCTCTTCTGATAGATGGAGGCACTCAACTAGACCTCAACTTCAATTTCAAGAAACCTTAGTTTCTTTTTATTTTTTTTTTTATTTAAGTCAGAAAAGTTATTCAACACAACACATTCAGGCATTAATTTCCAAGTTGACCACAATTAGAACAAAAGCACAGCACAGCACACTTGGCTCATCACAGACCCACTGAACATCCTAAATAAACGATGCTCTCTGCTCTAGGCCAAGTGACCAATTCAGCTTCCTTCTCTGGAAACATGTGACAGCTCTAGTTTCTGCCACAGAGGGCAAGGCAGGGGAAATGTACTGGAGCTACTCAGACAGCAACTTAGGTGCAGACAAAGTCCAAATTAGGCCGAACTGAAATCTAACATCCTCTTCTGACCTCTGGTGGGCACTGCACAACACGTGGGTACACTTACACACACGCAGGCAATATACTCATACACATAAAATAATAATATATTTTTTAAAATAGAAGTGAATTATATTTTTAATGGCAATAGAAGCTATATAATACATCAAGTGTCTTTTGTTGTGAGAAAATTGATCTCTATGCAGTTTTTTATGTAATTAATCTTCTATTTAACTGCACATGGGTATATTTTCTTTGCAAAACACCTCAAATCCTTTAAGATATTAAACTATAAATTAAAATTTAAACAGCAACTGTCTTAACAATATGACTGTAACACTAAATGTTAAGATACCTTCTTAGCAGTACTACAAACCCAGCAATGGAGTTTGTATGGCAAAACAGCAAACAACAAACAACAACAAAAACAGCATTAGTCAACTCAAGAAAACATGTAAACATTCAAAATGACAGCTTAAAAAATTGCTGGGCGTGGTGGTGCACGTGTTTGATCCCAGCACTGGGGAGGCAGAGGCAGGCAGACCTCTGTGAGTTCAAGGCCAGCCTGGTCTACAGAGTTCCAGGACAGCTAGGGCTGCAGAGAGACCCTGTCTCAAAAAGACACACACACACACACACACACACACACACACACATATATATATATACACCACTTTGGTATTGTACTATATATATATGTGTATATATATAGTACAATACCAAAGTGGTAGAACCAACTTTTTGAATAAAATTGCCTTTTCACTTTTATGCTATTGTTTAGGAAATTCAAAACTGCATTTAAGTCATGAAAATTACCCTCCTCCTTTACCGTATGAGACCCATTTTAATAAAATTTCAAATTTTCCAACCAAAAAAAAAAAAAAAACAACGTTCCAAATCAGAATTCTCTACTGAAGCTGGTAATTGAAAAGGGGGGGGGGGGGATTAACTAATCAAGACAATTCTGTTGTCATGGTATACCTTGTTAGATATATTTATATAGATTTTTTAAAAAGATGGGCAGTGGAGAAAGGTGGTGAAGGGAGGAAAAAGTACGGCCACCTCCAACTTGAACTTTGTCAGTTATGGCACGCATTCGTAAGTGGATTCATTAATGATAAGCATTAGACCAGAGTTCAAATATAGTTAGTTACTCAGGGTTAGCAGCTGATTGTGAAGAAGCCTGGCACATCTCTCCCTCCCATCTAGCCTCCAAACCACAAAAAAGTCGAGCTTTATCAGTATCCAATGATATGCTTTAATACTTCTAACTTGGCATTTTCTGTACTTTACAGGGTTAGAGATAACCAAGGTTGCCCACTGCGGAACAGAACCTCTAGCTACAGAATGAAAGTGATGTTGACAAAAGCGATGTCATGGAGTTTAAGCGGTAGGTGGCTTAGCGGTTAAGAGCCCCGGAAGCTCTTACAGAGGACCTGGCTTCAATTGCCAACATCTCCATGGCAACTAACAACTGTCTTAAAGTCCAGTCCCAGGGGAATCCAGATCCTTCTTCAGACTTTTATGGGCCTTGCTCAATACAGCTTCATCTTCCTACATGCAGACACTCATACGCATAAAAAAATAATATAGTATTTTTTTTTTGTCTTTTTGAGACAGGGTCTCCATTTAGTCCCACCTGGCCTGGAGTTCACTATGTAGACTAGGCTGGCCTTGAACTCACAAAGATCCACCTGCCTTTGCCTCCCAAGTGTTAGGATTAAAGGCGTGCACCACCACACCCGGCTTAAAATAGTATTTTTTAAAACCAATGTTACAATACAAAATGACACTAAATGGAGTAAACGTATTGTTAACTCGTCAGAGCTTTAACAATCAGCCTTATCTCCAAGCTAAAGAGGATGATGGTCTCCAAACTCCCCTGACTAGTGAGTGTGTACACTCTAGCCAGTAAAGAGAACAGGAGCGAGATGTTTAATGAAGATCCTCCTAGGTCCCGGTTTCCTCACTTAGAGAACAGACAGAGGAGGTGCTCAGAGTAAGACCACATCTTCTTTGAAAGGATGGGCTGCAACCTGCAATGAAAGCACCCCAAACAAATTTGACCTTAAAGGTTCTTCAACTGGCACTTTACTGGCCCACCTATGTCATACAGACTAAAATGACATTTTTGGAAAACAACTCAGATGGGGAGTTGAAACTGGGACATCAGAAGGCCTGGTTCAATTTCTGTGTTAAGGTAAGAGTTCCACAGTCTGGGTAGCTAACATTTCCTATTATCTGGCAAACTGCTTAATTTCAATATGGCCCATGTGCACAAAAACCAAAATCCTTACTGTCAAACTATCGGTTCATTGACTGCACATGAATTATCCCAAAAGTAGATCCCTGTTTCAAACAGCTAGTTATACTATATATACACATGTGTAAAAAAAAAAAAAATATATATATATATATATATATATATATAAGTACCACAAGTATATAAAGATAAATAAAGTAAAAAGGCTTTGAGTTAAGTTAAACTGGTTAAAACCAACTTCATGCTCTTAACACTCTAAACTATGTGACCTAACTAAGACAATTTTCTGAGCCTAAACTGCTCAGCTGTGAAATACCACTGAACAACTCATACTAGAAAAGCATAGGGCAATGTCTGACAAATAGCTAAGTGTTAGGCAAATGTTAATGGTGGCTAGCCAAGAACATTCTGCCTGATAGCCCCAAAAGCAGACCAAATGGCTACATTAATCATAATCAGGGAAGCAATTCGAGAGATTACAAAATAGGGGCTGGAGAGATGGCTCAGCAGTTAAGAACACTGGCTACTCTTGCAGAGAACCCAGGTTGGATTCCCAGTACCTACATGGTTGTAACTCAGGTTCTAGGGGATTCAACACCCTCATCTGACCTCCCAAGGCAGGTGCACTTACCTCTTTTCATGTAGGCAATACACTCATACACATAAAATAATTTTTATTTAAAAATGATTTAAAAGAGATCAGAAAATATCTTAAATCTGACATTTAGTAAGGATTAATGTAACTTGAAGGGATGTGATCCAAAGAGTATGTACTTCAGAAGTTATTTTCTTTGTCCTCATGGTGAACTGAATCCACCACAAAATTTATGGCCCTACTATGACAGCAACTTCATCACAAATACAAAAAAAAAAAAAAGTGCTTGCCTTTGAAAAACCAAGGCTCAAGAGAAAGTACATCATGAATATATCCACAAGCAAACAAAAGCTACAGTAGTCAGTGACAGAAATAACAGGAAACAGTAAGCAAAGACTTCCAAAGCAAGCAAGGCCAGCCAAGGAGCTTCCTGGGCACAAACTAGGAAGAAAAAACTGGTGTCTACAGAGTCTGAAGCTGAGGCAATGCCTGCAGCAAACTGCGATCAGATGAGAAAGACTGCCATGTGTGTTGGCACAGCCAACTGTCCATGCAGGAGAAGTGGTGCACCAGTTGGGCAGCCATGCTGAAGTCAAAGAGAGAGGCTTCTACACAGAAAGCTAACCCTGGGAGCTACTTTGCAAAACTAATTCCAAGGAACAAGCATCGATCGAAGTGTCATAATGTGTAACCATGGCATGACAAATCAGAAAATCAGAAAAGGAAGAAAATAATAAAATGTCTCAAGTACAAAGGTGAAAGAGGAACTTATGCTTTTAAAACCATTTACCAGGGTTGGAGAGCTGGCTCAGCGGTAGAGAGCACTGGCTGCTTGCTCTTGCAGAGGACCCAGGATCAATTCCCAGCACCCACATGGCAGCTAACAACCATCTATAACTCCAGTTCCAGGGCAATCTGACACCCTCTTCTGACCTGCACTTACATACATGAGGCAATGGACTCAAATAAAATTTGAAAATACTAAATATAAAATTTTTTTTTAATTTACCAATAATTTAGAGGGGTGGAGGAAGAGAAAGCCACCAGGCAACGTGGAGAAATTAAGAAAACAGTCTACATCCCCATGGTAGATCCGAAGTAGAAGACCAAGCTGAGCAAAGTTCCTGAAAGCATAAATGAGCAGCTGCTGTCTCCATGGATCTAAAGTCCTATGCCCAAGATAGGTGATTGCTTTGCTTTTCGACCTATTCCAGACAGAGCGGGGCTGTGTAACAGCTAAACAAAATGGCGGGGACTGGCAATGAAAATCAGAATACGTCCATTAGACTCATGGATTTGGGAGGAGTAGGAAAAAATGGAAGCCCATCTCAACTTCCTATCGGGTGAGCAAATCCCTCATGCAGCAGAATGTCTCACCGAGTGTCGCTGCTGCAGCCAATCCAGCTGTGTGGGGGTCCGTCCCTGGGGTAGCAGCGCTGATGATGTATGGATTGGGGACAAATGCAGCGGGAGCTAAACCTGCTGAAAACACACCTGTTAGTAAAAACAAACGACCAAAACTGCAGCTCTGCTAAATACCTCTCTCTGGTTTGGCTAGCATTCCAAGCTAGAGATGAGGGGGCAAAGACAGGGAAGAGAGAAAGGCTGAAAGTAAAGAGGAATTTTACAAAGATAACCTCACTACAAATGCTTGGTTACTTGTATGTGGTATGTGTGAGTGTGTGTGTGCACCTGAGGACCAATGGAGGACAGTGGGTGTTGTCCTGTACTGCTTCCACCTTTTTGAGGCAGGGCCTCCCACTGTACTTGAAGCTTGTTGTTTTGACCAGGCTGGCTGGCCAGCAAACTCCTGGGATCTTGCAGCTCCTGGAGTTACAGGCACACGTAGCTCTACCCAGCCTTCATGTGAAAGCTGAAGAGTCACAACTTGGGTCTGACAGTCACAGCAAGCACTCTTACCCTAAGCATTTCCCCAGCCCTGGTTGGTTTCTCTAAGACAGTCTCACTATGTAGCTCATCTGTCCTTGAACTTGCAATCCTCCTGCCTCAATCTTCCAAGTAGTAGGCTTAGTCCTTTAATAAAGAAATGCCTGCATCAAACTGTTTATAAAATTATATACAGTTTTTTTTTTTCTGTCTCAGTGCTGGGATAAAACATAAGGGCCTCATGAATGTCAGGTGAACCCTCTACCAGCAAGCCACTTCTGCCTCAATTTACAGTTTTAAATTGAAATAAAGTCTTAATCATTGATTTTATTATGTTGTTTTTGTTGCTGGGAATTTAATTTAGGGCTTTTGCATACTAAGCATGTCCTCTACCACTGAGCTTCATCTTCAGCTCTTAATTACAATTTTGTTATAAAAAGTTGTTTAAAACTTTTTAAAATTTTATTTATTTTTGTATGTGTATGAGTGTACTGTCTGCATGTAACTTTTATTAAAGCTGAGTGTGGTGGTGCACACCTTTAATCCTGGCCCTCAGGAGGATCTGGAAGTTCAAGGCCAGCTTGGTCTACATAGCAAGTTCCAGGACAGCTGGGACTATAGGGAGACCCTGTCTCAAAAAAACAAAAAAAAAAAAAAAAAAAGAAGAAAAGCCTGTTATTAAGAGTAGGAAATATTTCTCCAGGTTAAAAACCTTTGTTGAAGTACCTCATATTGAACAAAACTACAAACAAAGCACCTTAATAGACAATATCAACCCTTGAGGCCACTTATATTTGCCTAATAAAGTGTTGCGTTACCTATTTGAGTATCGGTCTTCCAACATATACAACTATCAATTCGCGGGGTGGCGCCAAAATCGGCGAGTTGTAAAGATCCAAGCACTGTGTAGGCGTCATAGCAGGCAGATCTTAGTGAGGTCAAGGACCACCGGTCTGCATAGCAAGTTCCAGGACGTCTGGAGCGACAGGGAGAACGCTTCTCAACAAGACAAAAACAACAGAGAACAGGAAAAACAAGGCAACAATAAGCAAAAACGAGCCACACCTCTAATACTGACAACTCTTTCCAGTTTTTGTGATTTTTATTTGATAAAAAGAATTAAAGAATGTCTACCTCTATGTGTTTACAATCATGGCATTCTGCTTTGAAGAGAACTTCAGAAGGCCCAGAAAGGGGGCCAGGCAAGGTCATCCACATCTTAATCTCAGCATTTAGAAAGATGAAGCAGGAGGATGGCCGAAATTCGGAGGCTAGGGTGGGGACTAACACACTTGCCGCCGCCATCTCAAAAAACTAATATTGAAGGTCCAAAGAGGGATAAAGGTCAAGTTGGTTAAGATTAAAATACCTGCACAACTACCCTAACAGGAAATGGACAATCTTAGAAGGTAGATTTATAAGCACTACTTAACTGCTACTTAGTAAGATGAAAAAGATGTTATGACAGCCGGGCGTGGTGGAACACGCCTTCTAAATCCCTAGCACTTGGGAGGCAGAGGTACAGGCGATCTTTGTCAGTTCAAGGCCAGGCCTGGATCTAGCAGAAGGGTGAGTTCCAGGACAGCATTTCGGGTCTACAGAGAGAGACCCTGTCTCAAAAAGACCATAAATAATTTACATAATAGATATATATATATATATATATATATAGATATATAGAGAGAGATCGAGAGAGAGATGGAGAGAGAGGACGAGAGAGGAGTAGTATGTGGTGAATGTTAACAAAAGCCTTAGATATTGGTGCTCTGGTCCATTTTCTTGGTGTGTATATATAAAGCCTGAAAACGCTAAGCTATAGGAAGAGCTAGGTACTAAGGAAATCTTACCAGTTCATGTCTAACATGATAACAAAAACAAGAAATGGAACTAGAGACAACTGAACACAAGGAAGAGACCTTATATCATGTGGGAAATTTGTCTGAACCAACCCAACTCTTTTTCTTTCATTAAAAAAAATTTTTTTTGGACCAGCTCTCACTATGTAACCCAGGCTGGCCTGGAAGTCACCATCACCAACCTAGCTTACTGAATCTTATATTAAGCTAAGCTACTGGGTTTCCCAGCATTCACCTCTCCTAAATGGGGGCCAAATCTCTCTAACAAGAGAGCTGTGGGCTTCCGGACTTACCGATGTGAGGCTGGTGAGCTGCTGCGAGCACATATTGTTGCTGCTGAGCAGCTGTCAACTGCATTGGGCCTTTGGAATAGCTGAGGCAAGAGAAACTGTCCTGCAAAGTAATCATAAAATCTCTAGCAACTTCAGTAATCCTCTGTTGAGCATGATAGTTTGAAAAAAGACGATGTCTCACACCAATACACATGTGGAAAAATCATGTCATCATTGTGTATTGGTCATCAGCAAGTCTAAAGGGCCTGCATGATTCAAGCACACCTCAAAAATGAACAAATATATTGTGAAATGATCTCCTCACTGCTGCTGGGCTATTATCTGCTTCAGGTTTTTAAGACCCAGTGAGGCAGGGATGGTAGCACACACGCACCTTTAAACCCAGTACTTGGAAGGCAGAGGAAACAACGATTTTGAGTTGAGGCCAGTCTGACGCTACAATTGAGACTGGATGATGGAGATAATGAATGAGAAATAAAAGAATTAGATCAATTAGAAAAGGGAGGAGAGGAGAGGAGGGAGGAGGGAGGGGAGGGGAGAGAGGTGGGTGGGCGGTAGGGAGGAGAAGGGGGGAGGAGTGAGGGGAGGTGTGTGGAGAGGAGAGGATGAGGGGAGGGGAGGAAACGAACGGGAGGGGGATGATTCCGTGTGCACACATCGGTTATGCGTCTGGAGGGATTTTGGGAGCAACAGTGGGTACACGAATAGGGGGGAGGGGAGACCGGTGCGAGGATGCGTTGGATACAAGCTAAAAAAGAGAAGAGCAAAGAACAAAGGTGAAAAAAAAAAAAGGGACGAGGGAAATGGCGGGTGGGGAGGGTCGGGAAGGGTGCGGCAAGGACGTGTGAAATCTATTGTCAATACTCTGGGGAATAAAAATAGTGACAATGTCTGACGGAGCTCATGTGCTGGTGTCTTCATGCCGTGCTGTACGTCTGAACTATTGCTGGGGGGTAATGCAGAGCGTGGTAGCGGGGGGCTAGGAAAGGGGGGGGGGGGGCTCGGGTTGCTGGGGGCATGTTCGTTTCTCTTTGGTTCTCAGAAAATAGAAAGTTCGTGTAAAAGCAGCCGGTCGCTTTATATGTTTCGGGTTGGTGCTGGGGGGGAACGAAATGACGATGAAACAAGCAACGGGAAGGAGTTGACTCTCGTTGAAAAATCCTGCCCGTCCCGCGCTCCCTCCCGTCTCCCCCCACCTCCCTCAAAAGAGACAATTTATGAATATACTGTCCGTTTTCCCACCTACCCTCTTCCCTCCTGCCGCCTGGTGGGAGAAGGGTGCTCCCAAAAGACCCCGCTGTCTCAGCTTAAACCACTCCCACTTCCCGCATATACCGTTCCACAGGGAATCCTATTTGAATAAATTTTTAGTGAGTTCGTAATTGTTCGGTTGAATAGAATCTTGTCCGTCTCAGTTACCGAAACCACACATCATAGAGGTTTTGGTAATGAAGGACCCCTGCTCCACGGTTTTATGCACCCTTAAAATCTGTCCTTAGGAACCATGGTACCACCATCATATCATCCAGACCGGAGGACCATACAAGCCCTGCGCCTGCCACGATCCTGACGTGTAAAAGAGGAAGTAGAAAAAGGGGTGGGGGAAACGGGGGGGGAGGAGAAAAGAGAGAAAGGAGGGGTAAAATGGAAGGAAAGGAGAGGAGAAGAGAGGAATAGAAGGAAGTGAAAAGAAAAAAAGAAGAGAGAAAAAGGGAAAGAAGGAAAGGGAGGGGGTTTCCCCTCCACGCTTACTCAACCGGTGAGTGAGCTAGGTAAACTGAAATGAGATATCAAATGCCCGCGCTGTGGTGGATCGAGAGAAGGTTCCTATCGCCTCTGAATCCTCATACTTATGCGTCACTGAAGTCAACGCCCCGCGACTGTGTGTCAGCTGGGCCTGGAGCGGCCAGATGAGGATTTCCTTAACTATTGAAGCAAAAACCCTTCCGCCTTTCCCCAGACCTTGATGGGTCCTTGCGGTATGAAAAGAGTTCAACTAATTCACAGTCCCTGGGGTGATCAATCTCCCGCTGCCCCTGCGTTGCATGCGTGGGTTATGAGATCGACCCCAGTGCACTGGTTTTGCCCGAAGAACACGGGCATAATAAAGGTGCATTAGCAGCAAGTCGATAGAATGGTATCTTGACGGAGTTTTTGAGGGAGTAGCCGGTCTATCGCCGAGATGAGTGAAGAGTCTACTCCATTTTCTTTCTTGGGGTCGTTCCTTTCACATTACCTTGAAAAGAATGCAACCACCTAATGGCCTTCCCACTTGTAATTTTCAAAGATCTCATTACCCGCCCTGTTATTAGCACAAAAACCTTGTTCTTACAGTACAAAGAGAGTTTCAATCTAACAATCTGAGCCAAATGTCTCAAAACCTAAGTTTCCCCACTAAACTAACAATCTCACTAAATGCGTGAACAATCCACCCGTCTCCTCTCAACCTGTGATTTATTCTCAAGGAAAGGAGGAGAAAAGGAGGGAGAGGGAGAACCCTGAAGGGGACAGAAAGAAAAGAGCGAAGGGATATTTTCCCCTCCTTTTTTAATTCTCCATCCTACCCCCTCCACGCTCAGCTTTTGTATTCCTTTTTTTCAAAATTACATTTCACATTTATAAAACAATTTATCTCCCACGCATGTTTTTAATACGCCTTAGGATCCTGTCACTCAGCTGTAGTAGGCCGCAGGCTTACCTCTGGGTGATTCAACACCATCTTGTTCTAGCATAGGGAGTGTCCAGGGCCAGCTTTTGGTTATCAGGGAGAACCGGCTTTCTCAAAAATACAGGTAATGAAGAGTCAATGGAGTGTTTGGTGGAGTGGTTTATTTTGTATTTATTTACTTTATTTATTTTTATTTGATTTATGGGGTTTTGTTATTAAATTACTGTCTGCATGTATGTTGGTGCAGCCCGGTTATCGTACAATGCCACGGAGGGTCAGAAGCGGGTGTTTCTGATTCCCCCTGGAACTGTAGTTCTCCTGGACCTGGAGTTTTTCAATTCACATCAACATCACAGGAGTTCGAGTCATTCCATTACAAATCAATTCATCAAAATCATTTCTTGATCAGCAAGTCAGAAGGAATCCGGCAATGTTCATTTCAGAATCAATGTCATGCGAAGCATTCAATCAGACAGCAGTCAAAAAGAAGTCATCAAAAGAGCTCAATCAGTCAGTCAGTCAGAAAAATAGAGGATCAAGATCTCAGGAGTACAACACAGCATATCATCAGTCACCTCCAGTCAATAAACATCATCCTCAATCACATTCACAATCAATCCATCACATCATACAATCATCAAACAGACAGCATCATCATCAAAGAGGAATCAATGCAAGGAAGAAGGCAGATCAATCGCAGAACGTTCCACCGTCCATGTGGGTGGCTAATCAATCGACTAGCCTGGTGTCCGGAATCTGCAAGAGAGAGTCTGGCGCTTTCTTAACTGCTAGGCCATCTCTCCAGCCCCAAGTTTTGATAATTTAAAGTCACCATGCTGATGACTGCACAAGTTTGTTATTGACCACCACATAAGGCAATGAATGGTGCTCCAATCTCTAAGAGAATTCCTAAACTAGTACACATAAGCTTTTCCCACATAGATGACATTATCAAAGGAGTTATCTTCTTTTTGTATAACTTCAATAAAGATTGTAGGCAATTAAAAAAACTAAGAGGCTTGAGGCTGGAGAGAAGCTAGCAGCAGTTAAGAACACTGGCTACCGGGTGTGTGGCTGCACACCGTTTAATCCTACACTTGGAGGCAGAGGCAGAGGATCTTTTGTGAGCTCAAGGCCATCGGTCTACAGAGTGAGTTCCAGGCCAGGGGCTAAGGGAGAACCCTGTCTCAAAAAGACCAAAAAAAAAAAAAAAAAAAAAACCAAGTGTTTTAAGCCATTACAATTAAGTGCCAAGTCTATCCAGAGCTTTCAAACTGTATATACACCAAGGTGTGCTTGTTTTACTTTTCTAAGTTATATTAATAAGAGATTACTTCAAACAAAGGAGTGTGCTTAATCTACCTCCTTTAGCTAAAATGCTCCTTTAAAGAAGGTGTTTATGCGGTGGGTGGCCACACCTTTAATCCCAGCACTGGGAGGTAGAGGAGGGCGGTTTCTCTGTGAGTTCCAGGCCAGCCTGGTCTACAGACCAGCTGTCACATGTGCCAGCTGGCGAAAGGGAGACCCCTTGTCTGAAAAAGTATCAAAAAAGGTGCTTAATTTGCACTGTAATAAACATTTGGTGTCATAAATTATATTTGTGAGAGTAGTGGTACCTCACAAACTCCAAATAACAAATGTCCCAACCGGATAGAAAAAGCAGCCTGTAGGCCAGAAATATGGTGCAGAGGGTGTAAAAATCAGGTCACATGAAAGGACAAGAGGGGCAAAGGAAATACGTGATATGCAGGGGAAAGAGTGCAACGGATAGAGGGGGAATACACACGCGGGCACAGAGTGGTAAGTGATTTCTTAAATTGTTTACCAAAAAATGAAAACGGCATCGGAATGGGAAAGGGGACTAGGAGGCTAAAGAGAACTCCATTTCTGCAAAAAAAAGGAAGATTAAGAAAGTGGGGTAACCTGATTCCGTCGACAAAAAGACCAGCGAAGATAAAGAATCAGCAATGGGAAGGGAAGGGGGCCCCGCCGCGGAGGGGGGAAAGAACCAGAAAGGCCAGGAAAGGTACCAGGAGGGCCGAGGGGGAGAGGGGGGGTGCAGGAAAAAAACGCAAAAAAGGGAGAAAAGAAAGACACAGAGAGGTAGACATGTTGTGGCAAAACCAATCAATCAACAAACAAGTCAGAGAAGGTACAAGAAGTGCCAATCACACAAAAGCCAGAAAGCCAATATGCGGCATGCGGGGAGGGAAAACAGGGGGGATATGGGAATCAAAAAAAGTCGACAAGGACAAAGTCGAAGGAAAGAGAGGGAAGGACAAAAAGAAAGACAACAACAGAGGCCCGGGGCAGGCGGAGTGGGTGATGAAGAAGAAGGCAGGAAAGGGGGGGGGGGGAATGTGTCTGCAAGCTTGTAACCACTTATGATGGAGGGCCAGTGGAGAGGAGTAGTAGAACGGTCAGGGGAGGGACGCGCTGGGGAGCCAGAGAAGGCCACCGGAAATAACCCAAGGGAAGGAAGAAAGGAGGGTAGGAGTGAAAGTGCCGCCACGGCACGAGTGACTGGGAGTGAAGATCGAGAAGAATCAATGTACAGATAGACAGGGGAACAAAGAAGTCAAACTGTGGTACGGGTTACCATTTGGTACTAAAACTAACAAAAAGAGCGTTGGGCCGGGGAAATCACTACGGTGGAAGTAACTGTTTTTGTGGATCAGGGTTTTTGACCAAATGACACAGAAAACATACCAGTTGGGGGCAGGGAATCGTGCGACGTCCACACGAAGGCAGAGGTAAAGCGAGACCAGCGAGGGACACGCGGGTACATTGCAAGGGGGTGTCGGGGATGAACTGCCATGACCGGTAAAGACAGGCGAGGGAGCACCGAGGGTGGTCGGAGAAACTTTAAAAAGGAAAGACGACGGGCCAAAGAACGGAACGACCTCAGAGAAAGTGGGAGCGCAGGTTAATGGCAGTATTATGGGAGATGCGGGCAGAATAAGAAATTCACAAAGAGGAGAAAGGATACGAAGTAGAGTAAAGTATAGCGGCGCAGCCAGCCTTGCAATCCAATGATAGGTGAGAGGAGCGCAAACGCGGCACAAAAAGGCTTATAGGCGGAGGAAGGACCACGTGTTCCGGCAACGTTCACTTAATCAGCTCGGGAAAAGTGTGGAAAGGAATGGTGTACCCTGAGTAAAGTGCGGGGGGGAAGATCAAATCCTCGCATACGGTCGCGAGGGAGTAAAAATACGATAGAACTAGCAGAGGAGAAGGCTTAAATGGGAAGGGAAGAATGCGAGAGTTGCCCCTCTGAAACACTGCCCAGAGGAGAAGCACCGCGAGTGTTCTCTCGAAAAATATAGAAAAAAAAAAAACTAATATCATTCGCCTTAGACATAACAATCGAGAGCACGTCTGTAAGCTGTGGGCGGTCCAACCTACCCCCTGGCCGGGACCGCTACGATTGCCAGCGGCCCGCGGGTTACCGAAACTGCCAAAAAACTGAGGGAAAAGGAAACAGAAAAGAAAAAAAAACAGAAGAAAAACATGAGAGGAAAACGAGAACACAAGGAAGGAACACAAAAAACAAAAACTCCAAAGAAAAAAAAAAGGTCGCGCCAACCAAAAACCGACTAAAGGTGGGCGTGGATAAACAGAGAGAACCAACAGGGGGAACCGACAAAGCGGTCCGTGCCGCTAAAATCTAAACGAAGGCAAAACGACAAATAGCCCAGGGCGACCCTGGCGACCGAGAAACGAAAGGAATAAGCTCGGCCGCCTGCGTCCAAGAAAAAGAACGGCCAAAAGCTGCGTAAAACCAAAAAAAAAAAAAAGCCGCCATAGGAAACAAACGGGCACCTCGCAGAAAGACCGCACAAACCGACCCGCGGACAACGTGCCGGGAAGGACACGACGTGACCGGGGGGGGGATAACGAGGGAGGGGGGGATGTGCGGCAAACCAAAACCAAGAAAAAAGCATGAAACCCAAACAGCGGACGGGAAGCAGATAAGTCTAAAAAGGCGCCTTTAGTTCCTACGACATAAGTGAACAAAGACAAAAAAAAACAAAAACGGAAGAACGCCAAAAAAAAAAAAAAAAAAAAAAAAAAAAAAAAAAAAAAAAAAAAAAAAAAAAAAAAAAAAAAAAAAAAAAAAAAAAAAAAAAAAAAAAAAAAAAAAAAAAAAAAAAAAAAAAAAAAAAAAAAACAAACAAAAAAAACAAAGGAAAAAAAAAAAAAAAAAACGAAAAAAAAAAAAAAAAGAGAAAAAAAAAAAAAAGAAAAACGAGGGAAAAAACAAAACGAATAAAAAGGAAAAAAGGAGGGAAAGAAGGAAAAAAAAAAAAAAACGGGGGAAAAAAAAAAAAAAAACAGGAACCCGAAAAAAAGAGGAAAAGAGAAAACAAGAGAGGAAAAAAAGAAAAAAAGGCTGAAAAACGAAGAGCAAAAAAAAACAAAAAGAGAGGGGAAAACCAACAAAAAAAAAAAAAAGCAAGGAACAAACCCGGCGGAAAAAAAAAAAGGAAAGCCACAAAAAAAAAAAAAAAAAACGAGCAGAGAAAAAAAAAAAGGGGAAGAAACAAAAAAAAGGAGGACAAAAAACAAAAAAAAAAAAAACAAAACAAAAAAACGAACAAAAAGAAGGAGAAAAAGCTAAGAAGAAAAAACCCGAAAAAAAAAAAAAAAAACAAAAAAAAAAACCAAAAACCCAGAACCATTGACAAATGGAAAAAAAAAAAAAAAAAAAAAAAAAAAAAAAAAAAAAAAACAAAAAGAAACAAAAAAAAAAACAAAAAAAAAAAAAGACCAAACCACAAAAAAGAAAAAAACAAAAAACAGAGGAAGACAAAAAAGACCACCACCCAAGACCAACCCAACGACACCATTAAAAATATCTGAAGACAAAGGGCCAGGAAAAAAAAAAACAATCCGTAGGCACAAAAAATTGACCCCCCCAGAGGTAACCCAAACACCCACCAACAAACCTCAGAAGGAAAACCACAACAAATGCCAACAAATAAAACAAAAAAAAACAAACCAGAGCCAAGCACCAGACAAGAGTAAAAAGAGAGAGAAGGGGAAAAAAAAAAGAGAAAGAAAAAAGAAAAAAAAAAAAAAAAAAGGGGGTAAAAAAAAAAAAAAAAAAAAAAAAAAAAAAAAAAAAAAAAAAAAAAACAACCCAAGAACAAAACCAGGAAAAAAATCCCAAAAATACCTACTGAAGCCAAAAAAAAAAAAAAGACGGCTAATGGAATGTGGCGGGACCGCGTACCCCTATGAAAAATCAAACAAAAAGAAAAACCATGACGTTCCACTCGAGGAGACAACAAAACGATGGATGCGGCCCAAGCGAAGAAAAACACGGGAAACGTCGGGTCTCTGTGCGTTATCGCGGCAGCGCTCCAAGGGAAAAATGGTGGGGGGAACAATCCAGCGTAAAAGAAAGAAAAAAGGGCGAATAAAGAGGAGAAGGAATTCCGCGGCCCACGGCCCGCGCTGCACCGTGCGGCCCCGGTTGTCAATCCCCCAGCCCACCCCCCACCCCCCACCCACCCCACCCCCTGGCCAAACCCCAATTTCGTGGGGGGTCCTCCCCTGAAATCTCTCCTCCTTGCGTCTGCTTCCAATGTTTGTTTTTTCTCCTTGCTTGACGGTCCTTCACCCCCCCCCCCCCCTCCTAACCGTCGCGCGTCCCGCCCCCCGGAGCCCCCTCTGCATTGCGCCTCGGCTAACTCTGTGGGCTCCGGACGCACTGGGTAAAAGGGGTTGTGTTCCGGCTGTCCGCGCGCGTCTCAAACTCCCGTGGTTAGCTCTTTGGCTTCTTCCTCGAAAAAGGTTGCTTTCAATCAACGAGAAAACGGCAAAGAAACCCACTCCTACGCGCAAACATACCGTTGATGCTGCTGTTGGCTGGAACAAAAAATCACCCGCTTAACGCCTATGTCCCGTCCGCCCCCCATTTCATCCCCCAATGTTTCCTGCTGAGTTCAATTTCTAAAATAGAAGCTGGAAAAAGCCTCAATTGAGAACAAGGTAAGAACGGGGCCGAAAGTAGAGAATAAAAAACCTGCTGCCGTGAGAAAAACCCGGCCGGCATAGGCGCAGGGAGCCAGAGTTAAAAAATCACTCGTCGGTTGCTCACGCCTGCGCTGCATCTCGGTGGGCCCAGGTAGTCCCATGGTTGCCAATGCCCCCTGCAATTCCTTTTGTGACTCCGGGACCCCTTGTCCGCACCACCCACTCTAGTGGCGCGCAGTGAGACCCGCCTGCTGGGTCAGCATGCCGCGTGGTGAGGAAGGGGGCTCATATGGCGGGTCACGCCGGAGCGCACGTTAGCGCGCTCCACGGGAATCCTCAGGGCCCCACGAGACTTCCCAACTTCGGTCTGTGCGCAGCGGGGGGCCACTCCCACGATCAGCCTGCTGAGCAAACTAGCTAGGTTCATACCCCTTAGGCGCTAGCCTTCTCGCTCCGGGGCCTAGTCATTTCCTGCTCCATTTTCCCATTGTTTCGATAAAAAGAGAAAACTAAAAGTGAACTGATTCCCTTGGGATGCAAAGGGAATAATGACATATAGGTAAAATATCTACCCACCGGTCCCTGGGACTCCTACAAGCCCACAACTTGATTGCAAGAGCTGAAACACTGACAAGCAAGGAACCGAGTTTAAAACAGCCTGTTGTGGCACACAGCCTTTAACCCAGACAGAGGCAGTGGGCGGATCTCTGTAGTGTCAATGCCAGCCTGGTCTACATAGGTGAGCTACAGGCCAGCTGGGGACTAAAGGGAACTCAAAAAGACAAAAAAAAATAAAAGTATTATTAATTCAAAGGGAGCAGCAGAATTAAGTCAAGAACATACAGCGAACTTGCTTGTTTAACAGTCTAAAACGTGTTGGGGAATGCTGGCACACAGCCTATTAATCCCAGCACTTGGGAGGCAGAGGAGCGGATCTTTTTGAGTTCAAGGCCACCTTTTCTACAGAGTGAGTTCAGACACTGGGCTACAGGGAGACCAAAAAAAGGCCAAAAAAAAAAAAAAAAAAAAAAAAAAACTGTTGGGGCTGGAGAGATGGCTCGAAGTTAAAGTGAGCACTTCTGCCAGTGGGACCCGGTTCATTGTTCAGCACCCACATGGCTGCTGAGAACCGTCTTTAACTCCAGTTCCAGGGGAATCCAACAAAGAAAAAAAAAAGACTGTTATGTTAGCTGTTCTCATTCTATCTGGTTGTCAAAATGAATGGATCTATGGCCATTTGATGAGAGCCACTTTCAATGGAATAGTAGTTGATAAAAGTGATGTTATATATATAAGGTATTAGTTATGAAGAAAGTGCACAGGTGTGGCAGTAGGAGAACAATTGGTGGGAATGGTTCTCTCCTACTGAGTGGGTTCAAAATCAGGTGTCAGGCAAGTGGCTTTTGCAAACTGACAGATTTTGCCAGCCCAACCTAAACTCAAGATGGATTTAAAACTTAAGCAAATTGCAATTGGGAGGCAGAGGCAGGCGATCTCTCTGAGTTCAAAGGCAACCTGGTCTACAGAGCGAATTCCAAGACAGCCAGAGTTCCAGGGAGACCCTAACTCAAAAAGACAAAAAAAAAACCTTAAGCAAATCACAACACTATAAAAGACCAGAAGATATTGGAAGATAGAAATCTCTCATAATTAAAGGCTCTCATAATTAAAGGAGAGAAAATGTTTATAATTATGAGTAAAAGATCACTGGGCAAAAAACAAAACAAACAAAAAAATAGCTGGGCATGGTGGCATCCACCTTTGAATCCAGCCCTCAGGAGGCAGAGGCAGTCGGATCTCTGTGAAGTTCAAGGCCAGCCTGGTCTACATAGTGGGTCCCAGGCCAACTGGGGCTACAGGGAAACCTTGTCTCAAAAAGACCTCCCCCAAAAAATTATGAATCAAAAATCAATAGATCAGGGACTGGAGAGATGGCTTAGCAGTTAAGAGCACTGTGTGCTCTTGCAGTAAACAGTTTCCACTCCAGTTCCAGAGGATCTGACATCCTCTTCTGACCCCTCTCAGCACTGCATAACACAAGTGCCCTTGCCTGAATGTAGGCAATACACTCATACACATAAAACTAAATATAATAGACCGAATGTGGTGGCACAGGCCTTTAATCCCAGTACTCAGGAGGCAGAGGCAGGTGGATCTCAGTGAGTTCAAGGCCAGCCTGGTCTGCATAGTGAGTTCCAGGCCAACTGGGACTACAGAGAGACCCCATCTCAAAAAGACCAAACAATAATAACAATAATAATAATAATAATAATAAATAATTTCAGTCAATAGATCATAAAGAAAACAGGACATGGTAGTATATGCCTATAATTCCAGCACTTGGGAGGCTGAAACAAGAAGATTGCCATGAGTTTGAGAGCTGTCTAGACTATCAGGCCAGCTGGAGACAAAAACCCAAGACTTCAGACATGCTAAGGAAGCACTGTACCACTGAACTACACACCCCAGCCTAAGATCTTTCACTTCTGAATAAGATTTGGAAGTTAAACATCCTGAATTCTGCTAATTCCTGGCTGGGTGACCTTGGGACAAGTTTGAGTTTCCCTCAACTGGAAAATAAAAATGATAAGGGCTGGGTATATCACTCAGTAATAGAGCANTTCCTTTTTGAGACAGGGTCTCCCTGTAGCCCCAGCTGTCCTAAGAACTCACTCTGCAGACCAGGCTGGCTTGAACTCACAAAGATCTGCCTGCCATCTCTCCCAAAGTGAGATATAAAGGCATGCACCACCATGCCTGGCCCATCCCCCCCCCCTTTTTTTTTTTTTTTGATCTTTTTCGGACAGGGTCTCCCTGTAGTCCCAGCTGTCCTGAAACTTACTCTGTAGACCAGGCTGGCCTTGAACTCACAAAGATCCGCCTGCCTCTGCCTCCCAAGTGCTAGGATTAAAGGCGTGCACCACCACGCCCGGCTTCCATCCCCCCTTTTTTTATCTCTAAGATAGCTTAGCTTTAAAAGACAGTATTTCAAGGCTGGAGAGATGGCTCAGTGGTTAAGAGTGCCGACTGCTCTTGCAGAGGACCCGGGTTCAATTCCCAGCATCCACATGGCGGCTAAGAACTGTC
The DNA here is from genome assembly GCA_009823505.1 of Rhizomys pruinosus. Classification (NCBI taxonomy): domain Eukaryota; kingdom Metazoa; phylum Chordata; class Mammalia; order Rodentia; family Spalacidae; genus Rhizomys; species Rhizomys pruinosus. The sequence goes on along the minus strand of VZQC01014929.1, from coordinate 37,622 downwards.
TTTAACTCCAGCTCCAGGGGAATCTGATCCTCTTTTGACCTACCTGGAACCAACACAAATAAGAGATAAAAAAAAAAAAAAAAAAAAAAACCATAAAAAAATAAAAAAAAACTCTTTTGGTGGCACACGCCTTTAATCCTAGCACTTGGGAGGCAGAGGAGTTCTATGCAGCAGTAAAGAAAGATGACATCATGAGCTTTGCAGGAAAATGGCTGGAGCTAGAGGACACCATGCTGAGGTGGATAGTAACACAGTCCCAGAAAAAACACAAGGATGAATGGTATTCCTCATCTGTGGATGCTAGTGCCAATTTACCTAGTTGTTAAGCATTTTTTGTGCAAGGCCCCTTGAGTTTTGTCCAAAGCAGTTGGGAGTGATGCATTTGGAAACAACAACAACAGAAAGGATGCATCAAAGAACTGACTGAAACAGTGGAACTTCTTCAAAACAGTCAACTTCCACATGGAGAATATTGAGAAAGACTGAGAAAGAGATGAAAAGCATGTTTGGCAGAATGCATGAGCTCTGGTGGGGTGGGGGGATGGGGAGGACATGGGTAGAAAAAAAAAAAGACCAGAAAAAAAAAAACCAGAAAACAAACATAAAAAAATAAAATAAAAGACTGTATTTTACCTCTTAATCAACGATGGACCTCAAAACACTGGTTCCTGTATGGATATGTAGTACTATGGTTTTCAAAAAGGGTAAATTCTCCTAAAATAGAAGTAAAAATTAATATAATTCACTTCAAAATACAGCTTCACTTCTTCCTTACATTAAGAGACATAAGATCTTTTGGAGGGATATTCTGTTTCCTTTTTTGCTGGACTTCTTTATTTTAATATTTTTTTAATTACTTCATTTTTTTTCATTTAATAACAATAAGTAATCATTTATGAGTACAAGCATCCACCATGTAAAACAATTTTGCAAGCAGTTGTGCCCAAACCCACACAGCTCATGGGTCCCACCATCCAGCTGGGGCGGCTTGTATGTTCAATCAATTTGATCAGATGAGTGTCCAGACTATATAGCTGTAGATTCATCATTCACCCCTTTTTAATATTTTTTTAATTTTTTATTTATTCTTTATGTATATGAATGTACTGTCTGCATGCAGGTCTGTGCACCCATGTCGTGCAGTGCTGCGGAGGTCAGAAGAGGGTGTCAGATTCCCCTGGAACTCGAGTCAAAGATGGTTCTCAGCCACCATGTGGGTGCTGGGGATGAACCCGGTCCTCTGCAAGAGCAGTCATCACTCTTAACCGCTAAGCCATCTCTCCAGCCCCCCCTTTTTTTTGTGGACTTCTTGCCTAGCCAGGCTGACCTGGAACTCGGGCTCCTCTCGTCTCAGTCTCCTGACTGCTGGTATAACAGCTTTGCCATTCCCTGCTTGCTTCTTGGTTTTCTTGAAGACCCCTCACCAAACGTTTCTGTGTGGAAACATCTGTGAGGTTTTCTTTGATTAGGTTTCAAAGGTTGAATTAGGTTTCTGTGATTAGATTAAAAATACCCTTCTCAGCTGGGCGTGGTGGTGCACACCTTTAATCCTAGCACTCGGGAGGCAGAGGCAGGTGGATCTTTGTGAGTTCAAGGCCAGCCTGGTCTACAGAGTGAGTTCTAGGACAGCTGGGGCTACAGGGAGACCTTGTCTCAAAAATACCAAAAAAAAAAATGCCCTTCTCAAATCCACCCTAATATTCTCCCCAGGTCAGCTTGATTAGCTTTTTTAGGTTTCTGGAATTCTCAAAACTGATGATGTTATAAGTGGGTTTAGATATAGGAGAAGAGAGGATTCCCAAGACTTAGGCAGCATTTCACCAGTGGCTGTCCTATACAATGCTCAGTGAATAGCCTCAGACAGAAATGTTTGGATAAATATTAACCCAATCTTTTAGCCTTTTCTAAGCCTTAGTTTTAAGTAGGAAGAGTGAACTTGTCCTTTGTGATTACAGTAACACAGACTGTCTCAGAGTTTTATATTTTTTATTTTTATTTACTTGTTTGCGAGTTTTAAATTAGATAACAAATACAAAAGTCTCAAGACAGCACATGATACTCTGGTAAACATTTGATAACAGGCCAGTCTCGTGGGTGTGTTGGAAGGCCTGCTCTGAGAGGGTTATGTTGGGGCTGGGTGTTGTTTTACACCCTTTGAAATGAGGACACCAGAGATAGAGACACTTAATTCAGCTGGCTTATGTCACTTGACTGAGCTAAGGCCTGAAGGCTGGTCCTTCATGATTGTGGCTAGAATGACAATAGAATTTCTCCTTTTTTTTTTTAAAAAAAAATATAAAATACTTTCCCAACATCTCTTGAACCTGAGTCTTTTTAAAATTTTATTTATTTGTTTATTTATTTATTATTTGTATGAATGTACTGTCTGCATGTAGGTTTGTGCCCCCGTGTCGTGCAATGCCGCAGAGGTCAGAAGAGGGTGTTGGATTCCCCTGGAACTGGAGTTCTTCTGGAATTGGAGTTATAGACAGTTCTCAGCTGCCATGTGGGTGCTGGGGATCGAACCTGGGTCCTCTGCAAAGCAGTCAGCGCTCTTAACCGCTAAGCCATCCCTCCACCCCGAATTTCTCCTTTTTAGTAATCAAAGTTGAGATTAAAACTAAGGAATTGCCAAACATGGTAGCACATGTCTTGAATCCCAGCACTGGGGAGGCTGAGGCAGGTGGATCTCTGTGAGTTCAAGGCCAGTCTGGTCTACATAGTGAGTTCACAGAACAGCTGGGGCTGCAGGGAGACCCTGTCTCAAAAAGACCAAAGAACGAAAGGAAAGAAAGAAAGAAAGAAAGAAAGAAAGAAAGAAAGAAAGGAAAAAAGACAAAAGCAAGCAAGCAAGCACAAAAACTAAGGAATTAGCTATGGGTGAAAGCAGGGAGCCCAGAGCCTGGTAAAAATCTGAGCAGTGTAATTTTCTCATGTGTACAGTGTTTTTCTGAGTGTTTCCTTACTGTTGCCACTCAGTACTGTGCAGTTTCCTGGTCCGATGGGACAAAACCCATTAGTTACTTGATTTTCCTAAGTGTTGTTATGTAAACTCCATGTTTCAGAGGGGAAAATGAAGAAAGGCTCTGTTAAGTAACTTTGATCTGGGTGTCTGAATACGGCACATTACTTACAGAGTTGTTGAATCTGAATGTTGAGTCTGGGGATGTTGCTCAGTTGGTACTATGCTTATTCAGCATATAGGAAGCCCTGGATTCCAATTCCCAGCACCACGTAAACTGGGTGTGGTAGTTCAAGCATGCCTGTAATCCCAGAACTAAGGACAGGGAGAAGTAGGATTAGGAGTGTATGGTAATCTTCAGCTACATACTGAGTTTGAGGTTAGCCTGGGGTATGTGAGACCCTGTCACAAAACAAGACAAAACAAAACAAAAGAAAAAGGAAAAAAAAAGGAATTTTGCTTTGAAAGTAGCTGTTAAATTCATACACGCAACAAACAGTAATTACTACATGCCCCGAAAGAAAACAGCTCTATTTATTGACTACCAATTCAGTGTCAGATGACACATTATATGTTTAGTTCATTTAGCCATCATAACTACCCTACAGAAGAGTACTGCTACTTGTTCTTTTCTTTTTTCTTTTGGTGTTGGAGATTCAATCCAGGGCCTCACAGATGGTAAGATTTTTTTCCCTTTCTGTTTTTATTTTTTTTTCATCTCAGCCTGGGATCTTTTCAGTGTTCCCAATTCCTTCCAGAGTTTGTAATTCTCTCCCTATAGTTCTTTCTGGAGTTTATCATCCATTCTTTCTAGTTCCTTCCTGAGTTTTTCATTCTCTTCCCTTAGTTCTCTGATTTTAATTCTTTACATTATTTGATTTCTTTGAATATGTCTATGATTGTTTTTCTAAGGTCCATGTCTTTGTTTCCTTTTAGGGAGATCTAATTGCAGGGATTTTCTAAAGGACTGGTAGTGTTTGGTGTGGATTTATTATGAGCTTTCCCCATGTGGCTGTTTTTTCATCATGTTTTTTGCATGTGGGTTTTTTCATTTGTTTGTTTGTTTGTTTGTTTGTTTGGATTCTGGTGCTAATCTCAACTGTTAATATGGAGGACTGGTTTGTTACTTACTCTGCTTTCTACAAGCCAGTTTTGTGCATTGGCTGTGCAGCCTAGATTCATTAACACTGCACCCGCTGGATCGTCCACACCACAGAACCACCAGCTTGAGCAGGAGGGCAAGGGAGTTTGCTCCCCCAGTACCTTGTAGTCCTGTTGTCTGCCTATCTAGCTCCACCTACACTGCTTTGCATGCTAGTGCCCAAAGAGGGGACTTTCCAGATGCTCCCTAGCCACCAGGGGTGGGGGTCCACCAGGCAGTTTTTCATCACCTAGTTGCCACTCTGATTTCCTGAAGGAGAGACTTTTATCCACTGATGGTAGGCTTACAAAATGGTACATCAACATTGGAAATCAGTGTAATGATTGATCAAAAAACTTGAAAATGATCTACCACATGTCCAGGCCATAAAATTCTTGGTAATATACATAAAAAGCTCTATCCCGTGCTACATAAATACCACTTCATACATGTTCATTGATACCCTTTACATTATAGCCAGAAATGGAGGCAATGCGCATTTTATTTTTGCTCATCACACATGAGTTTGTCCAATAGATTTCTTTTTTTTTTTTTTTTGAAAGGCTAAAGTGCTTGGCCAAAGGAGAAACAGTACTTT
>VZQC01014929.1:0-30715 GCA_009823505.1 Rhizomys pruinosus | reverse complement strand
AATTAAATCATCCTATAGGTGAAAGAGATTGCTACCAGGTGATACTATATGACAGCAAAATTATAGAGAACATTTGTTTATACCAATCCCAAAGTAATTGTTATACAGTTTTTAATTAAAGCTAATGTGGACAACAGCAATTAATATCACCAGTTAACTCAGATGCATTACCGTTTTTATCAGCCTTTAATCCAATGTTGTTTAATATGCACATATTTACTTTTACTAAGTCCTAAAACAATAGATTTCTAAAGACACACAGATGAACTTGTGCCAAGATTCTCCCTTAAGAATTTTGGACCTACCATTCCACAACTTGTTAGTGTCACATTGCAACTGAAATATAAACATGTATACTGCACTGTGTAGAGATTAGCTCCCTGGATCATTATCTACAAAAAATAGTTCATATTTTTCCTTGCATCTTTTCTGAGGCTTACAAAGAAAAAAGAAAAAAAAACTAACCAAGAAATAAATGAATAAAACCACACAAGAAAAACCTATATCTACATTTCAAATTATAAGTGTACACAGATTTCATTTTCTCTCAATATATTTCATCTATTTGAAAAAATACTAATAAGTTGAATTTAATAATGTGTTGCTAAAACAACAAGGTCAAAAACTCAGTGATCCAAGCAAACTTCATAATGAGATTTTGGTTTTTATCATATATATATATATATTATATATAATGAAATTTCTGAGTCTAGGACACAGTGATTTGCATGGAGATGGAGTGATACATCTTTTGTTGTGGGTGTTTTCTTTCCCTGCATGGGTCTGTACACAAACAGATAGAAAATCATCACTGTTCTGCATATCAGATACGCACTGTTTGAGAATATGTCTTGGTTTAAATCAAGTGTTGAACTGATAGTAAATGAATTTCCAAAATAACCCCCACAGATTTCTCCTATAATACATCAGCTTATTTAGTTAGTGTTCAAGTTCCTTGATTTTATGACCACACCCTTTCCAATGTTTCAAAGATTTTGTGAGGATGCCCATCATCACTTATAGCTCCTTAATATCATTAATTGCTCATGAAGAGCATTCAGGAATGGGCTTGAATATGATAGTCTTGGAGCTCAGCAAGATCATAGAGGTCAGAGTCCAATTTGACCACAGGTTAGAGGTTAGGTTGGCCATGCACCAGGCCTGGCAGTCAGTTGAGCACTTCGTGACATCTTTCCCCTGAAGACATAGATCATATTTATCTCTGACCCTAGTTCTCCACAAAGGCTGGAACAACTAATGAGAGATGGTGACCATGACAGAACAAGATTAGACTGTTTGAATATCAGACTGGCTAGCTGGTTTCTCTTGACAACTGCATTATTTATTCTGAAGTCACAGAGTATCATTCCATTAAATGTAACTATGTCAAAGAACACAAGAAATAATAGAAAAAAAACATTTCTCAGTTACTCTGTGAACATACACTTCCCTCCAGCCATAATCACATTCCAAAGCACCTCTTTTTAATTCGTATACCTACAGATATGAGATATGAAACAAATAACTCAGGGAAGACTACACTATTCTAAGACTCAATGTAATTTATACAGAAAGCAGGATATTTATTACTGATGTTGCAAGTTATTAAGTTATCTGAAAGGTATAGACTTCATTTCTATTCCCAAGAAATAGAGATTCATATTGCTTATTTATTCCCAGCTGTTGAATATCAGAGATAGGATCAGAAAGAGATTAAAAACATTTGATGATACCAGTGGTTGACATGGCAGCAACTAGGGGAATTTCTTCCATTTTTTTCAAACAGTAAGTTTTTGAGTAAGTGTATATATGCATCTCTGTTTGTATGTCTGATTATGAGTGTCATACCCAATAGGAGTCACATGTTTGACAGTTTATTATAGAATATTCTACTGCTTCATTCTTTTTGAAAGGTAAAATACTAACTCAGTTCCTTGAGATATTTCCCTGACCTGGATTGTTCCCATTGTGAAAGGACAGTCCTTGAACAAGTCCTGACTGCTGGGCCCTAATTGAGCCACAGCTTCACCACAAATTATCTGCGTGCTTTCACTACAGCTACTTAAGCTTTTGAAATCTTTATTTTTCTCTACTGTAAAAAGAAATGGACTTTCAGAATTTCATTATTTTTTTATTTATGAGCTAAACTATAATGAACTGGGAATAATTCTTACATTGTCATAGGCTTAGACATGTGGAAGATTCATCTGACTCTCTTTTCCATGCTATATCTCAGGTTTCCCACTCATACAGTTGGTTACTCCACAATTTTTAGCAGAGTATCTAGAAAGAATGCCAGCTCCTGGTCCTGTGCAATCTTAGAAATCACAGGCTTGGGAAATCTCTCAAACCAGGAGATAGATTTGCAACATGTACTTATTTTTGAAGAGAAAGAGCTCCAGTCATACTTCAATCTATTCAACCCCTTGATTAGTCATAATGACAGTATGAGGATATAGACAATCATAAAATATATTCTGAGGATAGATCATTATTTAGGGAGAGAAGCAGGTACATACATTTTATCCAAACTTTTCTTGAGCATCTTTAAAGAGGTTCGGAAATATATAAAAGGTGGAGCATTTAGAAATCCTAGCAAATATTTAACCGTGAGTGTTTGGTTAGTTCTCTTCTGTGATAGGCCATGTCCATACTTAGAGTGACAATAACCAAATAAATTGAAAGTGCCCTCAAAAGATATAAAGAGTGAGAGGCCAAGAGACATGAGGTTGGTCCTGATTAAATACCAACAAGACCTGTGCCAGGAAACAAGTTATTTTATATCCTTTGTCCACACACCTAGAAAAAATCTGATATATTATTAATCTAAGGAATAAGACTGAGTTCTGGGATTACAGGCATGCTTGAACTACCACGCCCAGTTTAAGTGGTGCTGGGAATTGGAATCCAGGGCTTCCTATATGCTGAATAAGCATAGTACCAACTGAGCAACATCCCCAGGACTCAACATTCAGATTCAACAACTCTGAGAATTTACCTTTTTTGAAAACCATAGTACTACATACCCATACAGGAACCAGTGTTTTGAGGTCCATCGTTGATTAAGAGTCTTTCTCAATATTCTCCATGTGGATGTTGACTGTTTTGAGCAGAAGATCACTGTTTCAGTCAGTTCTTTGATGCAGTCCTTTCTGTTGTTGTTGTTGTTGTTGTTATTCCAATATGCATCACTCCCAACTGCTTTGGACAAAAGCTCAAGGGGCCATGCACAAGAAATACTTACAACTAGGTAATTGGCACTAGCATCCACAGATGAGGGATTCCTTTTGTCGTTTGTTTTTCTGGGACTGTGTTACTTCACTCAGCATGATGTTCTCTAGCTCCAGCCATTTTCCTGCAAAGCTCATGATGTCGTCTTTCTTTACTGCTGCATAGAACTCCATTGTGTAGATGTACTCATCAGTTGAGGGGCATTTGGGTTAGTTCCAGCTCCTTCTTATTGTGAAGAAAGCTGAGGTAAACATGGCTGTGCATGTATCCAAAAAAAAAAAAAAGGGAATAAGACTATCTCTATTCATCTTTGATATCTTCCCTTTTGTACAACCCTAGCCTTTTATATGTGAGTGCTATAAGGACTGATGTGCCAAGAAAGGAACAAAACATCGAGACAAGATGCACTCTAATTGGACTTAAAGCCCACTCAGTGGGAGGAAACTCATCAGTGGTACCATGAACATAACTAAAAACACATAGCCGGAGAGGTCATAAATCTTAGAGAAAATCCCAAGGCTGTCATATCCCTAGACAAATGTAAGTTCTTACCATGTGAAAAATATGGATCCTTTTATTTACAGATAAGTAGCCCTGTAACCACTCATCAAAGAAACTTTAATTGGAACATATGAAGACTATTATAGAGTTCCTCAACTGGTCACACACAATGTCTGTGAATTGCTGAAGCCTAAGTATCATATCTACAATGCAACCTCTACATGTAAGGCTCATGGAACATAGAAAAAGAAGTGAAGATAACATTACTACATATCTCAGTTCTTATCAATGAATTTCCCTCATGCAATAGAGGACCTGGATCACAAAATAACATATATGACCAAAGCATAAATATTAAGAGATTGCAGAATGTGGGTCCTTGGACAGGACTCGTTGAATTCCACCACAACCACCACCACCAACACCCCAAGGCTCAAGGACCATTGCAGAAGAGGAGGCAGAAAGATTGTAAGAGCCAGGGAGGAGTTGAATGACCATATGGATATACAGTCCTACAGGCCCCTGAGACCTTGCTCATATGAAGCTACAGCAATAGTGTCAGCATGCACAAGACCCATGCAAACTCAAGCAGACAAAACCTCAACACATAATTGTGGTGGTTTGAATGAGAATATCATCCATAGGTTCCAAGAATTTGGATATTTTGTTACCAGTTGGTGGCTCTGCTACTGGGAGGGGGGTCATAGAAGATGTGGCCATGCTAGAGGAAACTTGTCATTTGGGGCAGGCTTAGAGAGTTCAACAAACCTTGCCAGTCTCCAGTTGCATTTTCTGCTTTTTGTACCTGCTTGAAAATGTGCACCTTGACTTTCTGCTTTGGCAACTCCTAGCACCATACCTCCCTGGCATGATGGACTCTAATTCCTGTGGAACTGTCAATCTTAAGCTCAAATAACCTTTTCCTTTTATAAGTCCCCTTGGTCATGGCAGTTCTGTCACCACAACAGAATAGTGACTAATACAACAACTTCCAGTTTCAGTCATAATGTAGCAGTACACATATGTGTCATTCCACTTCAAGAAAATATGAAACTGAAATTGTATGTGTCTTCAATTTTGTTCATTTGGTTAATGGGTCTGTTTTTGTGCCAGAACCAGGATGGCTTTGTGACTATAGCCCTGTAATATAGCTAGAAGTCTGGTAAAGCAACCCCCCCACCCCATATTGGACTTTTAACCTTTTAACTCAGGGTTGCTTTAGCTACTCGGGGTCTTTTATTTTTCCATATGAATTTAAGGATATTTTTCCAAGTTTGTGAAAAAACTCATGGAGATTTTGATTGGGATTGCATTGAATCTGTATATCAATTTGGGTAAAATGGACATTTCTACTATATTAATTTTCCAATCCATGAAGCATGGAAGGTCTTTCCATCTTTTGATGTCATTTTCAATCTCCTTCTTCAAGGGTTTAAAATTTTTGTTGGAGAGATCTTTGGTGTCTTTGGTTAGGTTTGTTCCCAGATATTTTTGAGGCTACTGTGAGTGGGAAGATCTTCTTATATTCCTTTTCCACTTGTTTATTCTTGCTGTAAAGAAAATTGAAGAGCCAAACTTGAGCTTATATAATTTCAGCCACTTCATATTTGGCAAAGGGGCAAAAAAAAAAAAAAAACAAGCTAAAAGGAGGAAGGATAACATCTTTAGCAAACGATGCTGGCAAAACTGGATCAACATTTTTAGAAGAACAAAATTAAATCCTTACCTCTCTCCATGTACAAAAACAACTCCAAGTAGATCAAAGATCTCAACGTGAAACCAGAAAACCCGAAGGTGATATAAGAAAAAGTTGGCAGCAACCTACAAGACATAGGCATAAGAAAAGACTTTCTAAATCAGACAGCACCTGTGCAGGAAATAAGGTCAACAAATGGGACCTCATCAAACTCAAAAGCTTCTGTACATCAAAAGAATCAATCAAGGAAGTGAAGAGAAAACCCACAGAGTGGGAGTAAATCTTCACCAGTAATACATCTGACAGATAATTAACAACAAGAATATATAGACTACTCACAAGGCAAAGAATTAAGAAAGCAAATGACTCATTCAAAAGATGGAGGAAAGTGCTGAACAGAGACTTCACCAATGAGGAAGTAAACATGGCTGAGAAACCTCTAAAAAGTGTTCAACATCATTAAAAATTAAGGAAATGCAAATTAAAACCACTCTCAGATATCATCTCACTCTGATAAGACTAGCTAAGACCAAGAAAACAAAAGACAACAAATGCTGGAGAGGTTGTGGGGGAAGGGGAACACTCAATCCACTGCTGGTGGGAATGTAAACTTGTACAACCATTATGGAAAGCAGTGTGGCGAACCCTTAAAAGACTCAAAATGAGCCTACAACCTGACTCAGCCATACCACTCCTGGGTATATACCCAGAAGACTCATCCTACTACAATGCATATGTATGTTTATTGCTGTTATCTTCACAATAGGGAAGAGCCAGAACCAACCCAAATGCCCCTCAAAAGATGAATGGATTACAAAAATGTGGTACATCTACACAATGGAGTTCTATTCAGTGGAAAAGAAAAATAACATGATAAACTTTGTAGGTAAATGGATGGAACTGGAAACCATTATGTGAAGTAAAGTAACACAGTCCCAGAAAAAAAAAAGTGAATGGTTTCCCTCATTTGTGGATGCTAGTACCAAATCCCAGCTGAAAGGCAAGCTGAACAACATTATTATTATATCTCTTTTTTATCTGAACCCAACTGGGTTGTTATAATGTAAATCTCTTAATGGGCTCTAGAATAGACCTACCATCTATTTTCAGACACTGTAATTACTGTATATGGGTGGAAGGTATGTATTCATATTTTAGAGTAATATAAAATTAAAGGGGGAAAATATGAATCCCTAAACATATTTTAGAATTAGCTTACAATTTATTCTCAGAGGATATAATGTTATTGCATGTGTGAAGACTATATAGGCATATGTTGGAACAATACAAAGGGGAGGGAAAAACAACAACTTAAAGCCTGGGTTAAAGAACTGAATGATACAGTTAAACTCTTCCCAAAACAACAAGCCTCTTCAGGGAAAAAAACTTTGGAAAGACTGAGCGAAGGATGCAAGACATGTATGGCAGAAGGCATGAACAGGGGTGGGGTGGGGGCAGGGAGAGCAATGTGTCTAAATTGGACTGAAAGATAATGAATGAAATACACAGTTCATCAATTAAAAAACTATGAAACTTGGCAAAATATATGGGACAATTTCTTTTATGCTGTAAAATATATCTTTGTCAATGTTATCTTTGAGATAATAGAACTTGAGAATCTGAGAACCAAATTTATCATGTCCTTCTGCCTAAATTCATGTACAAACTGTAGCACAAAGAGGTAGTGGGCAAGGAGAAAGCCCAGACATTTGAGTCAAGAGAGAGTGAGGCAGCATCCAGGATGTCAGAAGGGTCTGTTACTAATTGTGCAGGCACCAGAGAGGAGGCAGCTACATATTAATATTTCTAGAATGTTTGAAAAGAAATTACTTGTGTTAGTGGCCAAATGTGAAACTTTACATATGCTAGATAATACCAGGCCAGGCCTCCAGAGAACAACTGAGCAAGTCAAAAGTTGTGCATGACATGGAGGTCTCTGTGGGTTGTATAATAGTAGGAAGAGGTTTTAGAGTTCTGACCAAAGTATAAAGACATATGGGGGGGGCTGGAGAGATAGCCTAGCGGTTAAGAGCACCGACTGCTCTTTCAGAGGACCTGGGTTCGATCCCCAGCACCCATATGGCAGCTGAGAACCGTCTGTAACTCCAATTCCAGGAGAACTCCAGTTCCAAGGGAATCCGAGACCCTCTTCTGACCTCCGCGGCATTGCACGACATGGGTGCACAAACCTACATGCAGACAGTACATTCATACACATTCAAAAATAAATAAAATTAATAAAAAAGACATATGGGACCTTTGGTCACGATTCTTGTAAGGCCTCATTTAGGGAATGAAGGTCTTCTAGACTCACTGCAGAAAAACTCGATCTAAGCTTCAAAAGAATCAAGGTGAGGTGGATACTCTATTCTCGGTAACATAATATTCTCAACATCTAACTCAAAATGACTAATTAGTAGATAAAGGAAAATAAAACAGTTATCCCTAATCAATAAAAAGAAACACTAATCAGAGTGAGAGAGATAACATGGAAATTATCAAAAAATTAATGTAATAGAGCTATTAAACTATATCCAACTCCTTATTTGGAAATCTGAACATAACAAGTGAACAGATATGTAATTATAACATAGAAATAGAAATTATTTAGAAAAATGGAAATTATAAGTGAAATTTCAGTACATATTTAGTAGTATTGGTTCAACAACAAATTGAACCAACCACCCAACAGAAACATTTATTAACCTTTAAATCTTTAAAGACAAGTCAAATAAAACTATCTAAATAGAAATACATGGAAGTTAGTCACACCAACCTCAACAATAATACAACCAACAAGAAGATAAAGCTATAAAAAAATCCATGCCCATCCATGATAGAAGGCATGACCATGACAAATCTAGCTATATAGAGTATATACAACTTATGTTACATATAGTAAATATATATAGCTATATATACATATATATTATTACATATATACATATACTATATGTGCATATATAGTATATGTAACTTATGTTGTGATATATATATATATTATATATCACAACATAAATTACATATTTCAACATAGTAAAGGCAATATAGAGGAAGCTAGTAGGCAACAGCATAAGACATGGAGAAAAAGTCAAAAAATTTCCACCAAAGTCAGGAATAAGATGAAGATGTCCATTCTTTCCATTTTTGTTCTACATAGTACTTAAGTCTTCACTCGAGTAATAAGACAAGTGAATAGTTAAAGGAAATATAAATGGGAAACAGGGGAGCAAAAATATCCTTATTTGAAGATGATATGATTTTATACATAAAAGTCTCTAAAGATTCCACCAGAAAACCCCCTGAGCAAATTAACACATTTAGCAAGTCAGCTATGCACAAAATTAACATAAAAATCAGTAGCTTTCCTATATTTAAACCATACATATACAAAGAAACAAAAACCAAGGAAACCATTAATGATACCCTCACAAAAAACTTGGAGGGTGATTCTGTGGTTTTCAAAAGTACTGGCTGCTCTTGCAGAGAGAGGATCTGATTTTGGTTCACAGAACAAACATGTCAATGGTCAGTAGTAAAACCAGTTCCATGGGATCTCACTCTCTTTTCTGGCCTCTGTAGGTATGCACACATGTGGCAGACTTACATACATACAGGCAAAATACTCATACACATAAAATTAAAATAAAAAAAGAAATAATTTTAAAAACTCAACACAACTGTTTATGGCTATTGAAAAAAGTCCTCAAGTTTCACATAGGAACAGAGTAAAACCAAGACAATCCTGAGCAATAGAAAAAGAGCTGGAGGCATCACCATCCCTGGTTTCAAACTATACTACAGAATTGTAGTAAAAAATTTAACATGGTATCTGGATAAAAACAGAAACACTGAGGACTGTGCTGGAAAGGTTTAGTTGTCAACTTGACACACCTGGGTTGAAGGAGCCTCAGTTGGAAAATTACCTCCATTGGACTGGCCTATGGCCATGCCCATGGACTATTTTCTTGGTTGTTGAATGATTTGGAAGGGCCCAGCCCACTGTGGATAGTGCCAACCCTGGGCAGGTTGTTTTGCACTGTATAAAAAAAAAAAAAAAACAGTTTGAACATGGACCAGAGGAGAAAGCCAGTAATCAGCTTTCCTCCATGGCCTGTGCTTCAGCTCCTACATCCAGGTTCCTGCCCTGAGTTCCTACTTTGGGCTGCTTCAGTGATGAACTATGACATGGGAGATGTAAGCCAAATAAACCTTTTTCTCCTTAGGTTGGTATTGGTCAGAGTGTTTTTTCACCCAATAGAGAGCCTAACCAGAATAGAAATTGGTTTCAGAAGTGGGGTATTTCTGTGACAGACGTGACTTTGCTGTTTTAGGGAGAATCATGGAAGCATTTGTAATTTGGGACTAGAAAACTCACTGAGTCCTTAGAGGTTGTGCTATGGAGGTTGAAACAGTTATGCTAAAAGACTTGTAGATGATGGAGTCTTGACTTGTGAAGCTTCAAAGGGAAGTGGATAATATCAGGGCTGTTGTGTGATATTTTGAATGGAGAATCTGTGGGTTCTGGTCAGTTAGGATGAAGAGTCAGCTATGATTTTAAAAAGACAGAATGTAGCAATTGATGCTAGTTAGCTGGGGCTGAAAAATCATTTGTAAGTAAAAAGAAATGAGGTTCACTCTGGTAAAATCTTCTAGTAAGTATTTCCTCAGAGTGAGCAAACAGAATTGTGGTCCAGAGAGGACCTGAGCCTCTATCTCAAGCTCAAACCAGCACTTAGTAATGTATAAAACTCTCCTCTCTGGTTCTGGTGTTGAAAGCATGAAAAGGCCACAGAGGAAAGGCCATTGGCAAAAGTGCAGTCACAGTTGTGCAGAAGACCCCAAGGAGTACAGGGGACATGAAGAGGAGCTGAAAGTTTGCATTGCGAGGATTCAGAAAAGCTCAATGGTGAAGGTACAACTTAAGTTTTGGTGGAGATCCTAGGTTTTGGGGAATGCAGAACCATGGTATGACCACCAAGGGCAGAAGCTGGTGTGGAATGCATCTGGCCTGGGCCTGTGAGAAGAGCTCTGTGGACTCTGAGGGCAGAGTCAGAAGTGGGGCTGCTGAAATCCTTTGGCATCCAGATCATGGGTGAATCCTGGATGTCCAGCCTTCTACTACATTACTGGACTAAAGTTTCCTTAACTGTAACCAATTCTTGGCGTAAAACAGTACTTGTTCTTAATTTTTCAAGAGGCCACAGTTGAGAGAGTTTTAAAAGACACTAAATTGTTAAGTGTTTCATTATTTTTAAGGAGTGTGGGACTTTTAAATTTGTACTGCTTTATACTCAAATATTAATATCATACCTTGAGGATAATAAAGGGAAAGCTTTTGGTTTAATAGTGACATGTTTGTGTGTCAAATTGACAAGGGGTCCATTGTACTGGATAGTTTTAATCTTATCAGCACACTTCAGTTGAAGGAACCTTAACTGGGGAATTTCTTCCATTGGACTGGCCTGTGGCCATGCCCTTGGAATATTTTCTTGATTGTTGAGTAGTGTGAGACGGCGCAGCCCACTTTGGGCAGTTCTGTATTATATAACAAAGCAGGGTGAGCATCTGACAAGGAAGCAATCCAATCAGCAGCATTCCCCCATGGCCTGCTCTTCAGCTCCTTCCTCCAGGTTCCTGCCCTGAGTTCCTACCTTGGGCTCCCTTAGTGACAAATCTTATGTAAGACAAATAAACCCTTTCCTCCCTGCTGGAGTCCAGCTCCAACAGGTTCAGTTCCTGAAGTAGGTGGTCGCAAAGGCAGTGAAGAAATTAATCAAATGACACAAAAATCTCTTTCTTTTTCATGACCTGAGGAGCATCTATCTTCCCTGCTCCTTTGCAGAGGACCTCTTGGGTTTGTCACTGTGCTGAATTCTCGACCTAAGGATTACAGACAGTGTCCATTTGCCTTCTCTGATCGGGTTTGCCACTCTGCTGAATTCTTCTCTTCTCTCTTTCCTTCTCTGTTCCTCAGATCCTGATGTTTATTTTTATAAACTCTAAGACTAACACAGGTTATGCAAGCCTAAGCTAATGATGAAAAAAAATAACCCAATTTCCCCGTAAATATTTTTTTTAGAAAATTCACAACTGAAATCATTCTTAACAGTAAAACAATCAATGATGTTACAATCATTTAGTTGAAACATCAAGAAAATAAAACAATAAGAGTACAGACATTCAGCTAAACAATTTAGCACTTAAGCAGCAAAGTAAATATTAACTTTTAACTCTGAGGACTTCATTTTTATGCCTTGTGGTTACAATAGAGAACTTTATTTTTCTTACTTTAGTTCCTTGTTTGCTCGACCTGTAAATTATTTCATGGCTGATGTAGGTTTGATTCATATCTTGTTTCTATTCTGGTCATTGTTTTCCCCAGTTTCTGTTTTTTACACTTTCTGCTAAGGTGATTTTCTTTTTTTTTTTTTACATTTCTTTTTTATTGATTGCATTGGGATTTTCATGCATCATTTTCCAAGTCAGTTCAGGGATATTTCCCCTTCCATTCCCTTCAACTCCCGCCCCACTCCCCTTCCCAGCACAGATCAGGCAATTCTGCCATAACTTTCTGCATCTTTTGGTAGTTTTTTTGGTTTTTTTGTTTTCATTTTTTTTAAGTAGTATATTTTTTTTTTTTTGAGTACAAAGCATCTTCATGATGAAACCCAATTTGTAGCAGTTGTGCCCAAACCATACAGCTCATGGGTCCCACCATCCCATGGCGGGGGGACGGGGGCGTTGTAAGATGTCAATCACAGTTGGATCAAATGAGTGGTCCAGTCTATGATTCATTGTTGTAGTTTCATCACTTTCAACCCAATCGCTAGCCCTTAACATTCTACCACAGCCTCCTCTGTCCGCAGATTGTACCCTAGGCTTAGAACTTGGGCAGCACACTGAGCATGAGATGCAAACATCTGACTTTCTCACTTGTGCAGCTGTTATCCAATTGGTCTTCTATCAATCTGGGTGTTTTACTTTCATGGGGGCTGCCAGCTTGTTTGTCCAGCATAACACTTTCAATCCTCTAATGAAGCACATGCATTAGATATAAGGGTATTTATAACAGCTCTATAATATTATGCCTTTCGGTTCCTACTAATGAAGCACTCATCAATTGGATATATAGGTATTTAAACATTACTAGATGTTCTTGGTAGGTTACCATTGGTATGACACAGAGTATTGGATGGTATGTTAATGCCATGAATTTACATTTCTGTCTGTTACAGTATGACCGTGGTCATCCGTGTGGTTTTATACATCTCCTAACCCATATGAGCATTTAAGACTTGTGGCCGTTCAGCCGTTGGGTTAATTCCTCCAAGGAGGAGGCCCAATAGCCAATTAGATTGGGCATTAACATGACACTAAGGCTTGCCACGCCTCTGCCCCACAGTATTTCCGGCAGATGAGGTAAAGCTGGTGTGCTGTACGGAGGGGTTTGCTTGACTCAAGGAACCCATATTTTGCTTTATTGGCTTAGCGTGGCCTGTGGTACACACTCTCTGGCATATCCAGAGGCCATCCGTATGCTTGCAAGATGTGCGGTCGCACATACATCTTTCCCCATGTATATGGCAGGCTTCAACAGCAATGGCCCCTTATCGCCTCTATCTCTCTGCAGCTATCACCATTTGGAGGCAAGGACTCTTAATTTTGGAGGGGGCTTGTGCTCCTCTGGCAACCATCTCCTGGTGGAGAGGTACATCCATTGTGTGAATGTAACAAAGCCCTGTATTTAAAGTATATTAGTTAGCTTAATTCAATAGCTTGCAAGGAGACTTAGAACTTATATTGGTTCTGAATATGAATAATCCTTTTCACATTTCATGTCCATTAGTCCAATTAAAGAAGGCTTTTTATACTCGATTTTACAAGAGATAACACCTTCTATAGACAGCTGGCTCCCATCTACCCAGCTGGAGAATCGTACCTGCCTAATCAGTCAGATATTTTCTCTTATTCTACGGGGGGGGATCAAGACAGTCGCTGTATTCTAACATTTGCGCACCTACGGAAGATATGACTTCATTCGGATTCATCTAAAACCCTATGTGGTACGGCTGGGCGTGTGAGGCGCATCCAGCCTTTTAATCACTATGCACTTGAGGCATGAGACCAGTGACTCTTCTGTGAGTTCGAGGCCAGCTTGGTCTCGGGTGAGTTCCAGGACAGCCAGAGCACAGGGAGACCCCTGTTCAAAAAAAAAAACGATTGTTACAATCCATAAGAGTATCCAAGAGGGTCCTGAGTCTGTAGCATATCTGAGACACTATTCTTCCTTACTTTCCAACGCCCGTCCAGGATTCACCTCTTGTGTCTGGCACATTACTTGGTACATAGCCTACTCAACTCCAAAGCCGATTTTTTCTTTTCTCAGCGCATTAAATGGTAACATTGGCCTGTTGGAACATACAAATCCTTTTTCCCATAGTTATTTTTAAAGTCATTTGGAATTGCACGGGTTTTTGGACAAAAAGTTTCATATCTATCAATTTCCCTTTTTCTATATCCTCGTTTTTATGTTTAGTTTTGATTTTTGACCCAAGGTCTACACAAAGCAATATATCTATTGGGTGGAGTCAAGGCAAGTATTTCATCAAGATCCCATCAATAGCTGTTTTGGGTTACTGTATGTGATTAACTTGGGAAACAAACTTCATTGATGTTTAAATTAAAGTCATCTCTAGAGGTGCAAAAAGATATGCCTGGCCAGAGTTACTATAGGACAGAGAAATATATAGAGAACATGTTGTTTATACCACATCCCAAAGTATGTTTTTCAATATGGTGCTCTAAGCTATTGCAGTAGATCACTACCTGAATCAGGAAAGGGCCCAGCTGGACTATAGTTTCACATTCGCCCTAACAACTCCTGTTTTAGTTTAATCTGACATGGAATCAAATTCTTCTTTACTTGGGGAAATCGTGGCATAACACGCGTTTCTGTAGAATTCACTAATTAACTACTCATGTATCATACCTTTAAGTTGTGTTACACTAGTCTGCCAATTATTTGCTCAAAAGTACTCATTTCTAAAAAGGCAGAATGTGTCTAGTGTTACCACCGCACTGAGGCAGAACGTGGTACCCTAACTGCTAGAAAACCGATAGTCAAGCAGGCCATGAAAAAATAGAGAAATTGATATGATTAAGAATTATTTAAAAACCAAGGTCAGCTGGAGAGCCGATTTCAACCAGATGAATCAGGTTCACTGATTTGTCAATCAGTGAAACTTTCATGAATGGCTCTGCCACCTCTGCAAGTTGGCACTGGTCAAAGAAAGGGCAAGCTAAGACAATGGCCCAGTTATAAATTCCAACATATGGACACCTGATTTTTTTCTATATTTTTTTTTATTTTTGTTCATTGTTTTAGCAATAGTCATCAAATTTATGAGTACAAAATCCTTCAGTAAAGCCAATTATGCAAGCAGTTGTGCCCAACCCACACAGCCCAAAGTTCCCACCATCCAGTTTGGGGGGCTTTGTATGTTCAATCAAGTTGAATCAATGATGATTTCAGCTCTATTTGCCGGTAGTTTCTCACCATTTCACCCACTGGCACGCCGCTTACACTTTAACTACCACCGGTCCCCTCTTCCGCACATGATGTGTTCCTTAGCCTAGAAAAGGGGCACTGGTGGACAAGAAGCAAAAACGTCTACTTTCTCTGGAGCTGTCCATTGCGAACTCTGCTCAGTTTTCGTGCTTGTTCCCGTTTCAGGGCTGATAATTTGTCGCAGAAATACCTTTCGGTCCTACGATGACAGCGCAACAATTAGATTATATAGGTATTTAGTTTATAATCCACAGTCATAATTCTAAGGTAGGTTACTCCTAGTATAGACACACCGATGCTTGTGATGGGTATGTTAATCTATGAATTACATTTTTTTCTGGTAATATACATGGGACTTACTGTGGCTTATAACATCCGCTACCACAATAGAGGATGTAGCCTGTGCGTGGGCATCCACAGGTTATCTTCCTCCACAAGGAGAGAGCAATACCACATTAGATGTGGGGATAGCAGGCATAGCTGCTTGCCTGTTGTGTCACAGTTCTGCCAGGACCGAGGCTGAGGTTTAGCTGGTGCTGATGCGAGGAGTCTTGCTGACCCTCAAGGCAGGACTATATTTGCATTACTTTCGGTTTAGTGGCCTTTGGAACACCCTCTGGCTTCCCAGAGACCAACTGATACACTGTGCAAGTGTGGTCTCAATACATCTTTCCCATGTCTTCTACATCTAGTCGTTCGCACACGACAGGGCCTTTAATCACCATACTCTTCTTGCAGGTGTCCCAAGTTTACAGGCCAAGAGCCTTTACCTTTTGTGGGGGCTGTATCCCGCTAGAGCCAACATCTCCTTTGGTAGAATAACCATGCTGCTAGATCAAGCTTATCCTCGTATCTATAGTTTGCTTAACAATGCACAGCTTAAGGAGAACTTTCAGTCACTAGATTTGGATTCTGAATATGAAATTCTCCTTTTCAAATCGTTCTATGTACTATTTAGGCCAATTAAAGAAGGGAGGTTTAGACCAGTTTATAAGAGATACTCTTAGCAGTTGGCTCCAATTTAGTTAGGAGAATGACCTCATCATCATTACGTATTCCTCCTTGTTCTACTGAAGGAGAGGTAAGAAATTCTCTCCTATTAAAACTTTGCAGCACCAAGAAGGTAAGCTTCATTGACTCATGTATAAAGAGATTGTCTACAAAGTAGATTCGCAACACAAGAGGGTTCATTTGAGAGCCGGTAGCATCTGAAAAAAAGGCTTTTCTTCCTTTCAATGTTCAGATAGGCCAACCTTTCTACTGGCACTTCCTGGTACATACTACAAGATGCAAAGCTGTGTCTTTTCTTTCTCAGCCGTTAAGTTGGTGACGTTTTGACCTGTGGGAACATACAAATCTTTTCCTGTAGTTAGTTTTAAGTTTTGAATTGCAAAGTTTTTGACAAAAAGGTTTTGTATATATCTGTATCCCCCCTTTTTATTTTAGGTTTTTGTTTTTTGACACATGAGTCTCAAAAAGGCAGTTGTAGTACACATACCTATAGGCAGGAATCAAGGCGCAGATTTCATCAAATTCACCCAAGCTATTTTGGGTGACTATGTCGTCAACTTGGGAAGCAAACTTAATTTCTTAACTTAAATCATCATACAGGTAAAAGAGAATGACAGCTGATTTTTGACAAAGAAGCAAAAATATACATCGGAGAAAAGACAACACCTTCAAAAATTTTGCTGGTGAAACTGGATAGCTGCATGTAGAAGAATGAAACTACATCCCTTCTCTCACACTGAATAAAACTCAACTCCACTTCAATCAGGACCTCAAAATAAGACCTAATCCTCTGAATCTGATAGAGGAGAAAATAAGAAATACAATGGAATTTACAGGCACAGGCAAGGACTTTCTGAATAGGACCTTAGTATCACAGATATTAATTTTCAAGTGTGACTACATTAAACCAAAAAAAGAGCTCTGTAAAGCAAAAGACAGTATCACTCAAATAAAGAGGTGGCATATAGAATGCAAAAAAAAAATCTTTACCCTCTATATGTCTGACAGAGAGTTAATACCTAGAATAATTCAAATAATTCAAATAACTAATACTTAGAGAATTCAAAAAGGTAAACACTGAAGAAAAAATGGTCAACACAATTAAAAATTTGTCTTAAAACTAGAGTTCTCAAAAAATTAAATCAGGTGGTTGAGAAACACTTTAAAACTATTTTCTATGCTAACAGCTACATTACCAACATGTATGCACTGATGGAAAATTCCTTTACAGCATGGACATAGGCAGGTAATAATTATTTTCTCTGCTATCAAAAATTACTCTGATTCCATCAGCATATATAATAGGAAGATGGTCCTGAGAGCATATATTTCCCCTTTTTCCCTTGGAAGCCATGGAGATATTGAATAAACATATACTCATCATGAAAAATACAAATTGGAGAATATTATCTTCACGTTAATATTCAAACTTTTTAATGCATTTCGTTTTGTCATAGAACTATTCATTTCCAGAATATAAGTATTGATTAAGGTGACAAATTATGTAACCTATCTTATTCTTTTTTAAATTTTTTTATTAATTTTATTTATTTCTGTATGTGTATGAATGTACTGTCTGCATGCAAATCTGTGCACCCGTGTCGTGCAACGCCGCGGAAGTCAGAAGAGGGTGTCGGATTCCCCTGGAACTGGAGTTCTCCTGGAATTGGAGTTTCAGAAGGTTCTCGGCTGCCATGTGGGTGCTGGGGATTGAACCCGGGTTCTTTTCAAGAGCGGTCGTGCTCTTAACTGCTAGGCCATCTCTCCAGCCCCCTATCTTATTCTTAAGAAAGGGCTAGATGACTTAGGTGAAGAGTAATATTCTCAAAAAATACCTAACTCTCAGCATCTAGCTACTTTGGAGGCCAATAGAAAAAGGGGACAAAAAAAAAAAAAAAAAAAAAAAAACCCAAAACCCTAGAATTCAAATATCTACTCTGCCACTGATGGAGTATATGAGACTCAGGCAAGTTGCTCAGAATCTCTCTGTTCTAATATATGCATACTTGAAAGATCCATCAAACTTACTTGGAAGTTTAGAGATTATAAGGAGTTTCTACATAATATAAAGTTTTGATAGACCAAGGGACATGAATATTATTTTTTCATATATTTTATTTATTATTTTCATTTTACGTCTATGAGTGTATTGCCTGCATGATGTACGTGGCCAAACCCATATCATGCAACCCCTGAGATTCAGAAGAGGACATTGGATCCCATGCAACTGGAAGACAGTTGTTGGCCACCAGCTGCATATTGGGAATCAAACCTAGGTCCTCTTCAAGAGCAACCAGTTCACTTAACAGCAGAGCTACCTCTCCAACCTAGGGTATGAATATTATGATGCTGCCAATAACACCTCATGTCTGGGCAGAGCATTTAGCAAGTCTATATTCATACCATTAAGCCAGTATAGATTCTCAGCAATTATTATTATCATTATTATTATTATTATCATCATCATCATTAGTAGTAGTATTAGTAGTAGCAGCAGCAGCAGCAGCAGTAGAGGTAAGCTTGCTTCCGCCCCATGTGGAAAGCCTGTTTGCTCCGCTCTGCTGGAGATTTTCATTTGTTTTTGTTTCTTATCCTATTGTAACAAACACAAATGTAATAGGATACATATAGTTATGGGAGGAATTCCCCCTCATAAATTTATTTTTCTTAATTTTCTTTCAAGCTGTTTCTCATTTACACCAAGTTCTAATTTCCCTACCAACGATCCTGCTTAAGCATATTGATTCAGACTCCCCTCTGGTGTCTTCCAAGGTACAGCTCTGACAGATCTAGAGAAATACAAAAATGATTCCCCAAAGTATAACAAAGGATTCATAGCAGCAAAAAGAAAGCTGGTTGGAGCAGAGGAAAATCATAAGCACAGTGAGGTAGGGATAAAATGACTAGTCACCATCAGGCTTGCCTTCATAGATTCTGTTTGTTGCACAGATAATGGCATGCAAATGTAAGTACACACAGGGTGTTTAAAAAGCACGCATGAAACTCATGGACAAATAAACTTCAGACTTACATTATGCAAAATTGTTTTTTATATATTCCAATATTCTGAGGCTAGGAATTGGTAGAGTAAAGGATTGGTTTGTTTTGTTTTTGCAATATGATTCATAACAAAAATAAATGATAACTGGGTAACATAAGCATTTGAAGGAATTCTCCCCACATGGTTATTAACAAGGTTTTTTTTATCATCTTCTTATTTGTGATTATTTTAATTATCTAATGAATCTTTGCAGACATTCTGGAGAGGAGATACTTGGTAAGATAAATAAACATCTCTGCCATTTTGTCTGTCAGTATTCTCCACGGCAACACTGAAAGACTTGATTCACAAGGTCACCTAACATTCTCTAACATTCTTTATACTTTAAGATTTCTCCTGAGTTTAATGCCTTCGATTTTATCTCATGAGGTATGAATGCTATTTTGCTAGGTCAGAGTGATGATGTCCCTATTAAATTCTCTCATCATATCACTGATACCATAAACTATAATGGTCTCTTCAGTCCTATTAGCATATCTGGCATCGGCCTATATTGGGAAACTCTTTAATCTGGCAAATAGTTGTTAATAACTTGCACGAAGCAATTTCATCTCACTCGTCAACACAGAAAATATTAATCCATCCTTTGCAGCAATGACAGCTATTTTCAAAATGGGATACAACTGCTGTGTGGCTACCACTCAGTCAGAAGCCAGAGATGAGCAACACATTTAATGTGAACTGAATTAGGCTCTGGAATCTGCTCACTCATCTAAAGGAGTACCTAAACAGGACATTGTGACCCATATTTCTTTGTTTGCATGAGTGGAAGCTACCAAGTTTTTTTCTTTCTCCTTTTTCTGGTTTATTTCTTGTAGCTAGAGAATACCTGAGAAAATGATGGATCAGCTACTGAGAACTTTTCTGTATCATCCAGATGCAATGATGTCAAAATTTAGAAGTACCTTAGAGCTGAGATACAAAACAAGAACTCAAAACTTCTTAGTGCTGCATCACAGTCTTCTAGTCAATGACTGCTAGTACATAGATAGGATCCCACAGGTTACAACATCTATTAATGTCTTAGTTTCTAGAAGTGCATTCTATAACCTGCAATAAAACCACATACCAAAGCACTGGCACATGAGTTTACAGAACAGTACTAACTATAAGACTGACAGACATAATAGGAAAGAGTCAGCAAAAGGATAAAAGCAGTTCAGAAAGTTTATCTTCAGATTAAGGAAGATTTTAGGATGTGAGCCATGAACAAAGAAGCATAGACATTGAAAGCCTTGGGGCTGGGGAGATGGCTCAGTGGGTAAAGTGCTTATCCATCAGGTAATCCACTTACTGTGCAAGAGTAAGGACCAGACTCTGGATCCACAGAAACCATATAAATGCCAGGCAGACTTTGTAGCCTGCTTGTAATCCTGAATCTGGGAAGCAAAGACAGAGGATTCTCTAGATTTAGAATAGGCCAGCTCTGAGCTCAGAAGGAGAACCTGCCTCAATAAATTAAAGCTGGAAGCAACCCTGGAGGATCCCCAATTTAATTATCAATCCTTCACACATGCACATACCTGCACACATGGAAACATAAAGACTCATCATATAAACACACAAACGTCATAAGGTTTCGGGAACTGCATTAGCTATTTGCTCCAAAGTGATTAAATACAATAGTGTGTATTCTGTGATGATGTCCTTATCAAATTATAGTTTATGACATCAGTGATATGATGAGAGAATTTAATAGTCATTAATAAGAAGCATTTGCCTATGTCCAGAAATCAGATGGCATTAGAAATCCAGTGGTAGCATATAATTGATTTCTTCTGTTTAATTTGGAGAAGGTGAATTGAGAATATAAACTGATGTCCATTTATCCAAGCAATCAATCCATAGGAATTGTATTAGGCTACATTTAAGTTAATATCTGGTAGTTTCAGTACTCCTCATGAGTGCTAGGGAGAAATCAAAAATTTAATTAAATTCAAACTTAAATACACATTGAGTTCATTGGACATACATTATAATCTTCTGAATAGAATACTGAAGCTAAAAGTAAAAGTGTTTTCTCCTCCCATCCTTTCAAAGCAAAGTAGTTTGGGGCTTAACATAACCATATGAAAAGTAAAGATAACCACAGGAAACTCAAGCTGCCATGTCAGGAGAGGAATGATTTCAGATATAGAAAACATCTTGGAAAAACAAAGAAACTACCTAAAGATGAAAGAATCTCCAGTTCTGGATGACAGCTACCCTTACAAATTTCCTTCCTTTCAGAAGACTAAGCTAAATATCCTTAAATATCACAAGCAGTTTGAATTAAAATGGTATGTAGATCTACCTGAAATTTTCCTGAATGATTTTTTTCTTGAATATGCCTTTTTTTGAGATAAGTTCTCCCTCTTAGTCTCAGCTGGCCTGGCGCTCGCTATGTAGACCAGGCTGGCCTTGAACTCATAGAGATCCACCTGCCTCTGCCTCCCTAGTGCTAGGATCAAAAGTGTGCACCACAACTCCCAGCATAATATGCTTTCTAATGGCAAGATTTTTTAATTAATTAATTAATTAATTAATTTGCATGAATGTACTGTCTGCATGTAGGTTGGTGCTCCCATGTAGTACAATGCTGAGGAGGTCAGAAGAAGGTGTCGGATTCCTCTGGAACTGGAGTCAAAGATGGTTCTTAGCCTCCATGTGGGTTCTGGGAATTGAACCCAGGTCTTCTGCAAGAGCAGTTGGTGCTCTTAACTGCTGAGCCATCTCTCCAGCCCCATGGAAAGATTTATTAAAAATCATATCTTTACTCTTAAATTACTGGTATATACTCCACAATACTCTGGAGTTGAAATATATGTGAGACCTCTTGTCCTTTCAATGATTTATATGAATGCTAATGAGAATATATTAGATATCTAATGGCCTATTTTAAAAACTATTTAGTTCTATCTTCACCTCTGATTCATCAAACCAATGCTGATTACAAAAGGGCCAAGATGAAAGCTATTCTAATTAACAATGTAAAAGTGTACTCATTGATACATTATGTAGAAAGCAAAAGCAACATTGTATCAACAGCAGAAATTCACAGCACTGAGAACTCTTAAGACATAGGGCACTTCGCCCACCTATCTAATTGCATTTCCTTTTATAACCCTTTTATGCTGGACTCTCCTTCCACCTACTGTAACTTAATGGGGTTATTTCCTGAAGAGCAAGTGCAGCTGAAGCACTAACTTCATTATCTGCTAGGCTCTACCTGTCAGAATTTCTGGCTCCAGACCAATTCAAGGGAAATTTATACTGGAAAATAAGGTTACAAATAAGGTTACAAAGTGATCATATTTGGAGAAGACACTGAAAGGAAACTTGTTGTATATGGAAATGTGATGGCATGGTATTGGTTTGAGGGAATAAGTATTCATAAAAAATTTAATGAAATATATATATATATATATATATATATGAACTAAGTTAGAGGCTGCATTGATAGGTGACATAAATGAGCTTGCTTTTACTTTCCAAAACATACAGAGGCAATTAGGAGTCAGAAACTTCCTATGCCATTCAGTAGCACACTAAACCTTCCATTGACATTAATTCAGCTGATCAAATATATTTTTATATCCTTAAAAATGACATCAGAGTAGTTCTAAAGCTTTCTGTTTACAAGAGGCACATCTACATTGTACATTAAAAAGTTTATCTTGATGTAAAATTGAGACTTGAAATACATATTTATCTCTCAACTAATAAGTATTGTCTTGGTTTCCTACAGTAAATCAATTTGAATCCAAAGGATTATTGGGATGGTTACTTGGGCTGCTATAAAAGAATATAAAAGATTGAATGGCTTAAGCAACAAATGTTTCTTAGTTCTAAAAAGCCAGAAAGTCTAAGACTGAAGTGCTTGTGATCCAGTCTGATGAAGAAACTTTTCCTTGTTTTCAGAGAGTGGTTTTCTTGTTGTAAACTTTCCCAATTGAAAGGGAAAGAGTAAGAGATGGGGAAGGGGCAGAAATACAGAAATAAATGTTTCCTAGTCCTTTCTGCTCTGACTAGGGACACTAGTTTTATCTAAGACTTCATTTGCAAACATCATGATATTGGGAAATAAAGTTTCAACATAGTGGATAATGGAACATGCATATTCACTCCATAGCAGGTAAGAGCTTCCTTCAGGCATGAAAATGAAGAGATGGCATGTATTTAAGGAAATGTCTACTCAACTGATTACACATTTTTCTTAATCAAATTTAGAGCCTTTCCCCCATCCATGCCCCCAGCAGGACCTCATGCATTTTGCCATACATGTTAGTCCTACCCAAACATTTGTATCTAGATGTCCTTTGCTGCAAATTCTTCTACTGGAGTGTGGTCACCCTATCTAGTGTTCATAAGTAAGATCTACTCTCCCTCACCCAATAGTAATCAGCCTCCAACAGCTGATTAAACATGATTTTAAAACGTTTTTAAAATTTTATTTATTTCTGTATGTGTATGAATGTACCTGCATGCAGGTCTGTGCATCCGTGTCGTGCAATGCCTCGGAGGTCAGAAGAGGGTGTCGGATTCCCCTGGAACTGGAGTTCTCCTGGAATTCGAGTTTCATACGGCTCTTGGCCACCACGTGGGCGCTGGGGATCGAACCCGGGTCCTCTGCAAGAGTGGTCGGCGCTCCCAACCGCTAGGCCATCTCTACAGCCCCTAGACATGATTATTAAGACAACATCTCACTGTGCTTGCCAGAGTAACTTCAGATCACTGACCTTTCCCTGTCACTCTCCAAGCGCTGCTGTGATTGTTGATAGTATACAAACAACAAGTATAAGCAACAATTATATTTATACAAAAGATCCCTAATATAGTTTGAATCTGAAACTTGTCTGATAAACCCATATTTTTAATTCTGGTAATGTTATTTTGGGAAACTGAGGAATCTGCAAGATAGAGAAGAGAAATAGCAAGATTTTCATTCCAGGAATGTTCGTTTCATGTTTGACTCACCTGTCATTTCTTTATTTATTTATTTTTATTTTTTTAATTAATTTTATTTATTTCTGTATGTGTATGAATGTACTGTCTGCATGCAAGTTTGTGCACCCGTGTTGTGCAATGCCGCGGAGGTCAGAAGAGGGTGTCGGATTCCCCCTGGAACTGGAGTTCTCCTGGAATTGGAGTTTCAGACGGTTCTCGGCCGCTGGGGATCAAACCCAGGTCCTCTGTAAGAGCGGTCGGCGCTCTTAACCACTAGGCCATCTCTCCAGCCCCTCACCTGTCATTTCTAGTGACAGTCATTCTTCTCTCTTTTTTTTTTTATTTTTGTATGTGTATGAATGTACTGTCTGCATGTAGGTCTGTGCACCCTTGTCCTGCAACGCCGCGGAGGTCAGAAGAGGGTCTCGGATTCCCCTGGAACTGGAGTTCTCCTGGAACTGGAGTTACAGATGTTTCTTAGCCGCCATGTGGGTGCTGGGGATCGAACCCAGGTTCTCTGCAAGAGCAGTCGGTGCTCTTAACTGCTAGGCTATCTCTCCAGCCCCATAACAGTCATTCTTAGGGGGGGCGGGGGCAAGCACACACCTCACCCGGGACTCAAGTCTACCAAGCCACTCCTGCCTGGACTGTTGTGAAAAGCTGTGGTGATCTTGATAAGAACTTAGTGAATATATGAGTCATTCAACATACCAGTTGTCCTCACAAGTATGAAAGAAATAATTCAAATAATCAATATTAAACCACAGAAGGAAAAGAAAGGATTAAGGATATAGTGTGGTTGTGGCCCTGTCAGAAAGGAAACAAAAAAGTTTGAGCACATGACATTAAGGGTATGAATAATAAGCAGAATAATAATTAATAATTCTTTGCTTCTCCCTTCTTTCCACTAACTTTTTATGTCACTGTCCTTACCTCACAAAACAGAAGGAAACCTCAAATTCCCATGAAATGACAGGTTCAAATTAAAGAAAATTTGGGATCTGTGGGGAAGTGGTGGTCTCCTAATTATCCAGGGATAATGCAACAGATCTTTTTATCGGGTGTTATGATTTTTTTTCTTGATCCAGATATCAAAAGCAAACCTTTTTCATGCTTTCACTTCACCACCACCACTGTATTAACACACTCAATGATGAAACATAAGTAGGACAACCTGGACATTGCCACGGTTATCTCACATTCCCATTGCTAGAGGGGTGGGTTCTGGACAGGAAATATCTTGTATGCACTACTTCATGGTGAGTCTAAATCTTACTGAACTAATTTTATGGGCTCACTTTCACTGCAGAAACTTGATTACTTCTCAGTTCTGACTCCTGGAAAAGACTCCATGGTCCAGTAATCTTTATGGTAACTTTGCTCTGCCTTTTGCAAAATCCTATTTAGTATCCATGTGATCATTTCTAAAGAGGATGTCATAGAATAGACCCTCTTGGGATGACAAAAACTCCTTCAGCTTGTCTTCTGTTCACAGGAGGAGAGAGTCCTAAGGGTATTTGTTTTAAGACTCAAATAATCAAAAAGCTCACAGTATCATACCCTATCTTAACAGATTGTGAGGCTCTAGAAAAATCTATTCTTTTCCAGGTGATTGTAGTAACATCCACAGCTCAGTAACCAAGAATACAATTTTTTTAAATGCATGTTCTTTTCCCTAGAATTACTAGTAGTTTGAACTGATTGAGATTTATGGTGCTAACCAAACATTTACTCTCAATTCTTAAAGCATACTTTGTGACCGAAAGTAATTATAGGGTGCTACACTAACCTACTGTTAAAGTTTTAACAATAATTGGAAAGGCTAACATCCTTGATTTTATCCTAAACAACAAACCCAAATTCTGTCAGTCTTGTAGAATCTTAGGATCTATCATTTAAGGTGCACATCTGTCTTCTATTTATCTTTTTGAAGAAATAATTAATTACCTAGTTAAATCCCATGTCCCTTCTATATTTTCTGTTTTGTTTTGTTTTTTTCTGCAAACTAGCCTTTCCTGATATTGTGGCACCTTTTTAAATGCTGGAAACAGCTTTCAACATAGCATATAGTTCTCTGTTCATTTTCCCTAACTCTTCACTATAACCTCACTGGATACATTATCCACTTTGGGGTTAGTGAACTCAATGCTTTTACCAAATATTATGCCACTGAATAATGAGGTTCATCATATTTCCAGACTGAAACATTAGTCCCTTCTCTAGCCATTTCTTAGCCATTAGAACAATGCAGCAACATTGAGAGTTTTGTTTGTTATGAAAACATCCAATTTCTGAGTACTACTTCCTGTATTACTGAAGAATGGCCACATTATAGTTATGATAGCAAATCTTCCCAAACACTGGGATTGTGTTCAATGTACAACAAGAGTTGCTCTGGGCTCTGTTCAATGCCACAGTGCTTAATGATGCAGGCTGCTGGATCAGGCCCTCTGTGGGGCTTTGTCTTTAGCCTATCTTAATTTGGGTGGAGAATGTAACTGTGATGTGTGCCTCACAAGACAGAATGGACATAATTTCATAGCTTCTTATGGCCTGGTTCTTCTTCCAGCCAACAGAAGGCATTATGGTTCTACTCCTTGGAAAGAAATAAGAAGGAGCAAGAGTGCTGTGCTAGTGAAGAGCCTAGCAAGAGGAAAGAGCCCCCCCCCCCCCCCAACTTGGGCATGGAAAGAACAGTTTCTCTAAAATAAAGCAACAAATTGTTCTTCTAACCAGCTGATTTTCACTTAAATTTTGGTGTTCTTGTACATGTTTTCTAAAGAGAAAGAAGTAAACTGATATATAGTGAGCTCTACAAAGAGTTATACATTAGGGGAATTAGCCACTTGATGAGAAGTTTCACACTGCCTCACTACAAGCTAAGAGAATGAGAAAGCTGGTAATCTGCCTCAGTCCCAATCCTAAAGCCTCAGATCCATGGAAGTTAATAGAATAATTCCAGGCCTTACAGGCTGACAATGTGTGTGACTAACATGAGACCCAGTGTCCAAGGCCAAAGATCTGATGCACAAGACAATGGTGTTCTGGCTCTGGTATAGGAAGGATGGGCTCAGCACCTACTGATCTCCTAGAATAAATAATGTTTCACTACCTTTGAAATGATCAAGTTGAAACTCCTAGCCAATCCATCATACAAGATTAACTAGAGACAATAATCCAGTATTCCGCCTGGCTGAAGCACCTGGTCCCTACTGTGTGCTCCAGCTGTTCCAGCTGAAGCCCACAATCTCTATGCAACCAAGTCCCCCAGTGGCGACAGGCCCACCTGTGTTCAAGCTGGCTGGGTAACTCCACCCTGACAGTTCCAAACATAAGCACATGCAATTTCAGCCACCTCATATTTGACAAGGGCCAAGAAGACACAATGGAGGAAAGACAGATTCTTCAGCAATTGGTGTTGGCTAAACTGGATCACCACTTGTACACGAATAAACCTCTACCTCTCACCCTGTACAAAAATCAGCTCCAAATGGATCAAAGACCTCAACATGAAATCCAAAACTCTGAAGGTGATAGAAGAAAAAGTTGACAGAAATATATAAGATATAGGCATAGGAAAAGACTTTCGAAATTAGACAGCAGCTTGACAAGTGGGGCCTCATTAAACTCAAAAGCTTGAGTACAGCAAAAGAAACAATAAGTGAAGTGAAAAGAAAACCAAGAGTGGGAAGAAACCTTCACTGCTGATACATCTGACAGAGAATTAACTTCCAGAATATATAAACTACTCAAAAAACAAAGAACTAAGAATACAAATTCACTCAAAAGATGGAGTGAAGACCTGAACAGAGACTTCACAAGTGAGAAAATAGAGATGGCTGAGAAACATCTTAAAAAGTGTTCAACATAGCTGATAATTAAGGAAATGAAAATTAAAGCCAGTTTAAGATATCTTCTCACTTCAGTAAGACTGGCTAGGATCAAGAAAACAAATGATACCAAGTGCTGGACAGGTTGTGGGGAAAGGGGAACACTCATCCAATGCTGGTAGGAATGTAAACTCTTACAACCACTATGGAGAGCAGTGTGGAGAATACTTAAAAGACTCAAAATGTTTCTTTGTATCTGAAAGCAACTGTGCTATTTTAATGTGAATCTCTTAATGAGCTCTAGAATTGACCTACCATTTATATTCACACATTGTAATTACCATATATGGGTGGAAGGTATGTATTCATATCCTAGAGTAATATGAAATCAAAGGGAAAAATGTGAATCCCAAAACATATTTAAGAATTAACATGCAGTTCATTCCCAGAGGTCATAATTTTGATACATATGTGTTGCTTATATGGGCATAATTTGGAGTAATATAAAAGGTAGGGATCAAAAAAAGAATTGATAGCTTTATAGAATAATTTCAGTATAATCCCTGAGTTATTGAAATATTATAATAATGTGTAGTTTACATTGCAAACTTATTGTAAAATATATATTAAATTCTTATATAACCTTCAAAAAAGTACATTAAAATATACATCAACTTACTATGTAATTTATAATGTAGATTATATTTCTTTTTAACTCCATGCAACTTTACTGTTAAAATGTGAATCCCTAAATATGTTTTGGAATTAACCTATAGTTCATTTTCAGACTTCATAATTTTGATTCATGTGTGGAGTGTATATATTCATATTTTGGAGTAATCTAAAATTAAAGGGAACAAAAAAAGAGAGAGAAAACCTGTTCAAAGAACTGACCAAAACAGGAAACTTCTGGATTGAAAAGGTTAAAAAAGACTCAGAAAAGGATCCAAGACAGGACTTAACATGTATGGCAGAATCCATGAGATCTGGTGGTGGTGGGGGGGTGAAGGGTGGTCATGGATGGGGGAATGAGTCTAAATTTGATTAAGAAATAGTGTATGAAATGCGCTGCCTAAAAAATAACTTAAAAAAAGACTCAAAATGAACTTACCACCTGACCCAGAGATGCATGCACAGCCATGTTTTTTCCAGCTCTCTTCACAATAGCGAAGAGCTGAGACCAACCCAAGTGTTCCTCAACCAATGAATGGATAGAGAAAATGTGGTACATCTACACAATGGAATTCTATGCAGTGGTAAAGAAACATTATATCATGAAATTTGCATGTAAATGGATGGAACTAGAAGATATTATGTTAAGTGAAGTAACACAGTCCCAGATAAACAAAGGATGAATGGTATCCCTCATCTGTGGATGCTAGCACCAAGTACCTAGCTGTAAAGCAAACTGAGCAACGTTAATATTAATGTCATATTCCTCCTGATCTGAAAGCAACTGAGCTCTTATAATGTGAATCCCTTAACAGGATCTAGAATTAACCTACCATTTATTTTCAGACATTGCTATATGGGTGCAGGGTATGGTATGCATATTTTAGAGTAATATAAAATAAAAATGGAAAATGTGAATCCTGAACTATGATTTGGAAAATTACATAGTTTGTTTTCAGATGACATAATTTTAGTACAGGTGACATATATATGTATATATATACATATATATATACATATATATACATATACATATATATATATACATATATATATATGAAGCAATACACTTGGAGGGAACAACAACAACAACAACAACAAAAGAACCAGGACCAAAAAAAAAAGCAACTGAAACACTGAAGTTCTCCCCAAAACAATAATTCTCCCTCTGCTTTGAAAAAACATCTGGTAAGACTCAGAAAAAGATGCAAGACATGTATGGCAGAATGCATGAGTTCAGATGGGGTGGGGGCATGGAAAGGGACATGAGTCTAAATTGGATTGAGAAATGATGTATGATGTATGCAAAAGCTTAATAACAATAAAAAGTATATTTTAAAAACAGATTAACTAGAGATGCAGCTGTTCCTTTCTATAGAGATTGGTGTTCTTCCAGGCCAGACCTGCCTCTCAGTTTATGAGGTTTCACCACTTTTGAGGATTCTCCTGAGTCTGTGATATAATTTTTGCTTACAAGAGGCTCTATGTTGGTCACAAAAATACATTTACTGAATTGACCACAGACTCAAACATGAAAACTGACTCCTTGCTTGATGAAATATTCTTAAATTTTCCTTAGATACAATGACCAATATAACCCATCAGAAATGAAAAGTCTCAGAAGACTTCATTTTCTCATTCATCATATGCAAATTTCAGTTTCTTCTTAGAATGCCATGGTTTGTCAATCCAATATTATATGAGGTGATATTCTATCCAGGATTAACATATTGCTAGTTAATAACCATTTTCTTGCTTTATGTCACATGTGGTTGAATCTTAAAGATTAAACATGAGGCCACACAAACATATGTTAATCCAACTGTAACAACAACACTTCTTTGGTTCAGAAAGAATCTTGTGCTACATGAATTACTTTATAACAAAATGCTATTCATGTCCTTTTCCAGAGGCCAAGCCATGGCAGCTGACTAGCTTCAACTTTGAATTTCCAAATATGTACAGCAAATAAGGTTCTTTTCTTTAGAAGTAGTCTGCCTCAAGTACTTTGTTATAGTAACAAAAAGGTGACTGATAGATGTGTTGTTCAGCATAGCTCAAAATTTTGCTTAAAATTTCCTTGCTAAGACTCATGTTTTGATCTGTTCTATGTATCTTTGTTCAAGAGCAAGATTTATTTAGCCTGTTGAATGTGCTTTAATGACTTCCAAAGTTTAACTTAATTTTATATGCATGAAAGAAATCTCAATCACTTT